>PVJA010004757.1:0-83569 GCA_004027025.1 Myocastor coypus | reverse complement strand
AAAAAAAAAAAAAAAAAAAAAAAAAAAAAAAAAAAAAAAAAAAAAAAAAAAAAAAAAAAAAAAAAAAAAAAAAAAAAAAAAAAAAAAAAAAAAAAAAAAAAAAAAAAAAAAAAAAAAAAAAAAAAAAAAAAAAAAAAAAAAAAAAAAAAAAAATTCATTCTATCAACATGAACATATCCATTTAATTGGAGCAGATCATGGCAATTTGTCATAATTCCTATCATACGGTTGTTGTTAACTTGCTATTATGTAGCACGTATATACTTTTTTCAGAGAATACTCATTAACTCTAACTTTTACCATTTTGTGCAATCTACTTTAAAAACAAAAATGATAGTTCTTGCAAATATGATCAATATTAGAATTATCTTACATTCTTATCCAGTCTACCACTTGTCAAATCTATGCTTTTTCTCTTTTTTGTTTTGGACTTATGGATCACAAATGAATATAACGTATTTTCACTTACCTTTTGGGGAGAAATGTGTCATGATCAAATTCATTTTTTCAGTTTCTGACTTTCCTCACTAAAATTTTGATTTTTTAAAAAAATAATTTTCTGAATGTTTTAAAAAAATGATTGAGCTCTAGAAAGCAGCCTCCCCAGCACTGGGATTATAGGTGTGTACCACCACACCCGGTCTCGGGGGCTGGCTTAGCCTGCCCAGGGGCAGGGAATCATGGCATGTGGTACAGGGGATCAAACCCTGGTTCCTGCGTTTGCCCAAGCAGGCACTTGGTTCGCGGGTCTATTTCTCTGGCCCTAGAAAGAATGTCTTGAATGCTCCTTAGTCTAAGAAATATATTCAATGAGTTTTTTTTTTAATGTGATATTAACTGCAGAACAGAGAACTGGAAAAGAATCAAGGATAGGCAGAAGGCAAAATCCAAGTCAGATAAAAATACTGGGAGGCTGAGGCAGGAAGCATACAGATGGGAACCCAGTCTGGACAAGTTAGCAGCTCAGTGAGACCTTGTTTCAAAATATAACAAAATAGAAAGGGCTAGAGGTGTTGCCCAGTGGAAGGCCTAGGGTTTGATCTTTAGTACTGCACACAGGCGCACACACAAAATTAAAATGCTTCATTGAAATGATAGTTTCCATAACTATAAATTACAAATTTATTAAAACAGTTACATATCAATTATCAGATATGCTATCAATTAAAATTGCTCTTAAACTTCTATAAGATAGAAGTGGTTCTCAACCTGTGGGTCATGACCCTGGCAGGGTCGAACGACCAAGACACAGGGGTTGCCTAAAACCATTCCGATTCATAATTGTAGCAAAATTACAGTTTTGAAGTAGCCACTAATGTTATTTTTTAGTTTGGGGTCACCACAACATGAGGAACTATATTGCGGGGTCATGGCATTAGAAAGGTTGAGAACCACTGTTCTATATTCTATTATACATTGATAAATTTATATACTTAACTTATAAGTTTATATAATTATGAATGCATACAGTTGTGCGACTGTGTGATTAACATAAAATATATAATTATAAGTATAGCATGTAATTTATTCCATCGATCAATCTCATCATATTTTTTTATATTTGGAAATAAGTGCCCTTGGAATCAGATATATTTTATTGATTCCACTTAAGTTAATCAAAGAAGCGTAATTAGAATTCCCAGGGAGCCTGAAAACGAGTCAAAACCCTTCATTTCAAACAGGTTTGGTGAGCTGAGCTCATTTTCTTTTCTTGCAGAGTGATTTCTGTGCAATAATTGTTCTTTAAGTGCTTTTTAAATATGCAACTGATGAGTGCATATAAGAAGGATCAAGTAAAATGCTATTGGATAAACTGAGTTAGAAGTCCCTGTGGGTGGGGAATTGGGAATGACCTTTGAGACTCTGACTAATATTGTACCCCTCCAGTAATTAAGAATCAGTCTCATGGGACAGGGCTCAGGGGCACAGATAAAACAAACACAACATGAATCAAGGTAGAAAGCTATCTACAATTTGTATGACAAGGACTTCAATTTTTGAATATATTGGCCTCATCTGTGATGACAATTTTAACAATGGTCACCTGGTGTGGATCTGAGTCTACTCACATCTATGAAAATCCTGTTGGTCGCTTTCAATTATAGAAACTCCCAGTTAGGACTCACCTGTTCCTCCTTCATTACCATGTCCTCTGCGGGCTTTGGTCTGTCCACAGCTCTCGTCTTGCTCAGCTCAGGCTGCCATGAGAATAAGTAAGAGACACACGCTGTGTGGATTACACAGTAGATATTATTTCTCCAGGCTGGAAGCTAGAGGTCAGAGTGCCACATAGCTGAGATCCACCGAGGGCTTCTTGCCAGGACTATAGAAAGCTGCCTTCTTGCTCTGTCCACAAATGGCAGAAGGGACAAAGCAGCTCTCTTTTGTAAATGCACCAGTCTCTCCACCGGGGCCCCCACTTGTGGCCTCACTTCCTGGTCCCCACATCCTAGCACCGTCATCTTGAGGCCAGGGGCTTCCACATGTGAACCTGAAGGATGAGGAGTATCCATCCACTCTACAACAGTGCTGTTGAAGCGCAGGGAGCAAGCCAGCCAGCAGATAAGGACACAGCGATGCTGTGCAGTGTGGCCCCGGATATGTCTTCAGGGAGCCTCAAGAGGGCGATCTCAAGGGTAAGAAGCTGAGAATGGATTTCAAAGGAAGGGAATATAATCTTCAAAGGCACAAAACCATGAGGAAGATGGTATGACAGGCAGCTGGCTGTGGCCCAGCCACAGGACGTGAGGAATAGAAGATACCTGGTCGCTTGGCTTCCCATGCAAGACGCATCCCTCGGTAATAGCAGTAAGGGTCAGTCTCAGGCCTGCTATGGGGTTCTGTGTGCTTTTGTTGTCCTGCTCCTCCCAGAAAGGATAAATTCACTCCAGGAAACAGAAGAGGCCCCAGGAAGACGGAGAGCATTTTAAATGATCTGTAAATCCAAGCACACAAAATTATGCAGTGGTAAGTGCATTACAAATGAAGGTCTCCAAAAATATCTTAGTGGCTAAAGGCAATTGTCCCTAATTATAATGTGAATGTCTGAGTGGAGAAATAGTTCAGGACTCTTTCCTTTCCAGACGTTGGTGACAGTTGGTTTAGGGCCACGGAGGTGGGGGGATACTAGGTCTGAGTGTAGTGGTGCTTCCTCTTCAGAGGCCTGCACTACCACATACTGTGGCCCCTACACCCATCTCTCTTTTCCCTACTAGCTTCAAATCCCCTCCCTTCCTTAGGGAAAGTGAATGGCACTGCTTATTAGGACAAAGGACAAATTCTAGGAAGTGGTATAGATAGGTGGGATCAGGGTGAAAATGGAACTGTCCACAGGTCTTTGTATGCCACTTCTAAATTGAGGGCTTTGGAATCCTTCAGGCTATTCTGAAACAAAATTACTGAGCAGAATATAAAAAAAAAAAAAAAAAAAAAAAAAGGAAAGGATCATTAATTCAGCCTCTGTCCAGTAAAGACACATAAAATAATAATGTCTTGCTGGAAACTGAAGCTTCATCTAGAAGCTGTCTGTGTGACATTTCCCATTACCTTAAGATCGAAGAGTCTGATTCTACCAACACCCTGTTGGGACAAAACAAACTGAAAACAAAAATTGAAGCAAAAACTAAAAACAAAAACCACTGACCAGAGAGAGCAAGAGGAGATGGAAACCAGGCCGGGTAGCTGAAAGTGTTCAGCCAAAGCTAGAGAGAAAAGATGGATTTTGCCTAGGACCTACTAACATTTTTAAATAAATCAGCCTTTGGTTTATCTAAACATGCAGAAGCAGGTAAATAAATAATCATAGGAAAGCAATAAGCAGTGCCATCAAAACAGAGGGGCCACATGGAAAGGCAACTTGAAGGCACAGAATGCAAGAGAACTTTTAATATTGGCTATTTATATAATTAAAGGAAAAGGTGCAGACCTGGTATAATTAGAGAATGTCTGATGAGCCATTAAGAGAAGACCCTACAGATGGGTTCTTCGGTGACTAGGAAAATCAGATAATAAGAAGTGGTGATAAACCTTTAAAGCCGAGGGCAAGCAACAAATGCTTATGTGTTGCAGCTGAAAAACAAAACAATAAAGCACAAGTATTGAACGCGGTAGGACGAGCTGCCTGGCCTCCTCGTAGACAGGCGAGAGCCTGAGAGTGGGCACACAGCGCAGAACAGGGCAGGGGTGGCACCACTTTTTAGTTGTAGCTCACTGCACGGTAGTGGATATGAGGAGCTCTTGGGGAAACAAAGATTAGAGAACTGGGGCAAAATAAGTCTGTGAGTGGGAAAGTTTATGCCAGAAAGCCAGACGTGGGAGTAAGCTAGAAAAAGACCTTCTCCAAGAAGCAATGGACTGCCGGGCGTGGTGGTGCACGCCTGTAATCCCAGCACTCGGGAGGCTGAGGCAGGAGGATCGGTGCAAGTTCGAGACCAGCCTGGACTACAAAAGTGAGCTCAAGGCCAGCCTGAACTGCATAACATGACCCTGTCTCAAAAAGACCAAAAAAAAAAAAAAAAAAAAAAGAAGCAATATTAATGTTTAATTGTTTGATCAATCTTATATACCTATATGTATTAATCTAAACTGATCTGATGATGAAAATATGTAATAGAACCATTGTTAAATTTAAACAATAAAAAAATTGAAAAAAAAAAAAAGAAGCAATGGACTGATATGTTGTCCAGCGCTGTCCCAAGTCGTGAGTCGTCTGATGTTCACGCCATCTCTTCTCTGCCTACGTCTCGCGTTTTATTTTCCTTATCAGTGGATCACATGTCTTCTATTTCAATTTCAGATTGAGCCCTTCAAAACGCAACTTAGGTTTTTGTCTTTTAAAAATGCAGTTTAGCATATTCATATCTTAATTTTTATGTCTTCGTTACTGTATACTGCATTTTTATGGTCTCTTGTGATTTGCTTTATTCTGTTTCTATTCTCTTGGACAACACTTATGTTTTATTTATTACTTTTGTTTGCATGTGTGTTTGTAAGAAGTCCATACTTCTTTTGTTTTCCTAAGAAAATAAACATCAGTAAGAATGTTATATTATTTTTGTTTCATTTCTTTTTAAATACCTTAATGGGATTGCTTTGATAGAAGGTACTTGCAGAAAGAAAAGCCACTGTAAGTGAACATTTTCTACTTAATACAAAGTGTCTCAAGTTTTCCAGTCACCTTTTTGTCCAGGATGCTTACAACTGTTCACATGGTTAGTGCAGGAATAATGTAAACTCCTAGGATCTGCCAGATATCAGTGAAGAGACACTTTTTTTTTAAATCAGAAAAACCTACAGCAAGTGAGAAAGGGCTCACTCTCCATGGGTCATAGGCTAAGAATGAAATTACAGGAACGCTGCCATGTGTCTTAGGGACTCCAACTGCCAGGGAAGGGGTGGGTTCCAGACCTCAGGCTTTCAGCTGTCGGGTTAGTGCAGAGTTCCTGGCTCTGCCCCTGGTTGGGGTTTCAGAGCTTTCATGCAGTGAGAGTGTGCAGTGCTCAGGCCTCCCTGAAAGTCCAGCATCCAGTCCCCTAAAGGAATCAGAACTGATTTTTGACACCAGGACTTGTAAGAATTTTTAAAAATGGACTACACCTTATGTTTTTTCGTTTTTTGAATCATGATCACCTGATTATGATACAATCTTCGAAAGAAAAATGAGAAATCGAGAAGAAGTAGAATTTTCTGTTTTTGTTTTTTTAATATCTCCAACTAAGGCAAGGACTAAGAATGAAGAAGTCCACTTTCAAAATATCTATAGTTACAAACAATTCCTGTTAATCATCTGAAATCTACACAAACATTTGTTTATTTGGTTACAAAGATGAGCAAAACCTTCCATTTTCTTGATGAAGATGAGGTTATGATTAGAATTGCTATCAAATATATAGACCAACTTGGGCTGCTAAAGGGGGTGATGTGGGCCTATTAACTTTCAGGATCTCTGATATTTATTTTTTAAAAAGTGCAGTGAAGCAGTCAGAAACTATTCTAGCTAAATCTGGTAACAGGGCTACTAGAGACCGAGACGGGGCCAGGACCTGCCCAGTCACCAGTGTGGCACCTACCAGCCCGTGGGGGAGAAGCTAGCCACACGCAGTCCAGGGAGCAGGAAGATGCGATGGTTAAAGCCGATGCAGGGGCACCAATTCCAGGCAGGGTCATCAGGTACTCCAGAGCTCACACCAGCAAAAGTCACCGTTAAAAGAACCTGAAGGGTGTCGAAGGCAACTATGACCAGAAAAGCCGACTCCAGGTGAGGCACTGAACACACTAACTCAAGGCTTCAAGCCATTCCTATTTGCCAAATTTTCTGTTCTACTTACCATGCCTGGTATTTGGCACAAATGTTACAGGACGCACAAAGCAAGAGAAAAATAACAAAACACCCTCATGATACAAAATCTCAGTGCAACCAGCTTCTAAGATGGCACTGATGTTGGAGATATTAGATAGGGACCTTAACATAGCAGATTAGTGTACTTAATGAGCTGAAGTAAGGGAGAGTCACATGAAGGAACATATAGAGAATTGCATCATAGATATGGATATATGGAAGGGCAAATTGCAACAGGAGAGAAAATATAACATGGTATCAGAGATGAAATATATGTATGTGTGTGTATGTATATATGTCTATATATATAATCATGTACAATCATGGATAGACACGATTTTTACTTACATATTTTAGTGTTTAAATTTTTATATAAAATTATTTGTTCTTTTGGTAAGTAGCATCTATTGATTTTTTAACATAGAATCACTGTTGCAATTCAAGTATATATATATATATATATATATATATATATATATATATATGTATATATATATAGTGAAAGAGAGCAGACATATAAAAATTGTGAAGCAATATACCAATAAATAATAAAAAAGAGATAAAAAAGAATAATTATAATGCATATCCAACCCTACCCAAAAGCAGATGAAAGAGATGAGCAAAAGATCAAAGTATAAAATGATGGGCTTAAATGTAAAGGGCTAAACTCTATGCTGAAAAGACACTGATTTCCAGGTTTTCAGCTTTAAATATGCAGTGCCTGCAAGAAACTTACTTGCCTGCCTCGCGTAGGCTCAGTGACCGGGATTCAATCCCTGGCATGCTGTACTGACCCCTCTCCCAGGGCACGCTGAGCAGGTAGGTGACTGAGACTGGGCATGGCGCTGTGAGCCTGTAATCCCAGTACTTGAGAGGCTGAAAACAGGAGGGTCACTACGAGTCTGAACTACATAGTGAGGCCCTGTAGACCCTGTTCTACATACATTTTTAAACACCTCACTTTTAATATGAGCAAGGTTGATAAAAACAGGGGGAAGAGAGAGCACATGTCTAGCGCTCGTCAGAAATGTTGAGAAGAGGGGTGTGGTGACCCACGTTTATAATTCCAGTGCTGGGAAGGCTGAAAACAAGAGGACCACTCTGAGTCCAAGCTGCATAGTGAGACTCTGTGCCAAATACATAAAAATTAAAGATCTTTCAGTACACATATATTAGCTGCTGAGCAGCAGGAGAGCAGCGTATCAGGATCTGGAGAGCATACTACACTCTGCTAATCAACATGACGATGTTGACATCAGGAAACCTCTATCTAACAGCAAATAATGTGCCTTTGTGGGACCATGGGACCCACATTGACCACATAGTCTAGATTCTAATATGAGTTCATAGATTTTGAATGATTAGAAGAGTACTCCCTGTGTTGTCTGATCACAGTAGAATTGAATAATCAGTAACAGAAAAGGTGTAAAGAAAAGAAATCTTCCAAATATACCCATACAACAAAATATTCTGAAGTAACATATGGGCCAATGAAACAGAGAATCAGAAAATCTTTTGATTTGTATGAAAATGAAAATCAATATGAAAATCTTTTGAGGCATACCTAAAGCAGTGCTTAGATGGAAATTTATACAATGAAAATGCTTACCTTAGAAAAGAAAAGTCTTAAATCAATTATTCAAGCTTCATTTTAAGAAACTGGACAAAGGAGAGTCACTTAAGCCACAACAACTTGAAGGAAGTAAAAATGATAAGAGCAGAAATCAAAGAAATTAAAGACATAAAAGTATATAGGAAATCGATGAATCCTGAAGCTGAATTTTTAGAAAGATCAATACAATTAATAAACTCCTGCTTGTATTGAATAAAAAAGAAAAGACAGCTCAGATGACTAATGTATGGCCGACTTTAATAAAATGTAGTAGGAGGCATTACAGATTACTTCTTGACAGTAAATTCATGGTCCCTGATGAAATAAATAACTTCTTTGTAAGTTGCAAGCTGCCATTTCCCACTAAAGAAGAAATAGCCTAACTGCAATATGATTACTTCAAACATTGACTTTATTGCTGAAATCTTTCAATATTGTTTATGGCTTTTGTAACAGAGAAAACTCCGGGTTCTGACAGCTTCACAGGTAAGATTCACTAAATGTCTGGGGAAGAAGTAAACAAATTTAAGTAAACTTGCTCAGAAAATCAAAGAGCAAATAGCATTTCCTAATTATGTGAGGTCAGAATTTCTCTCATGCAAAAGCCTTATCGATATACTTTGTGAGCACCAATGCAAAAGTGGTTAATGCATTAACACTCCAGATCTAGCATTTATAAATTTGATAACATGTCACGCCAAGTTTTTTTTTTTTCTCCCCTTCTTGGAATGCATCATTAGAAAATCAATTGATGTTATTCTTCCAAAGAATAAAGAAGCAAAAACAATAGGATAATTTCAACATCAAAATGAATACCTTTTACGTTAGAAAAATAACACAGAAATCCCACTTTTAGTTCAACTAAACATTGTGATGAATGCCCTCAGATTGACAGAAGACATTTCCGAAAGAGCTACAGCTAACACTGTGTGTAACAGCCAAAGCTTTCCTCCAAGACATTCCCTGAACACTTGTATGCAACACAGTACTAGAAACCAAAAGCAAAAAGAGTCCAGGAGAGAAGGAAGAAAGTATGGAAAGAAGGAAGGAAATGATAAAGATGGAGAAGGAAGCCAGGAAGCCATCGGTGTATACAGGAAAAATGATTCTGTTTAGACCATTTCTAAAAGTTGGCAAAAGCTCCTGGTACTGGTTTCGATAAATGACGTAGAAAGGATGCAGTATGCAAGGTCAGTGTACAGAATCCTATAATCTCTGCATATTACTTGTGATGTACAATTAAGACCTGAAATAAAATAGCAGTATAAGTTATAAAGCACAAAGCATGAACTATTTAGGGACTGACCTATATATCTAATGTCTATGTGTCTGCAGCCACATGTGCACCCATATCTGCGTCTGTATCTATAGCTATATCTATATCCATATTTATATCTATATTGACATCTATATCTACATCTATATCCACATCTACATCCATAACTATATCTACATACCCACATACACCTACACCAATACCTATACCAACACCTACCTCTACATCTCTACCTACACCTATACCCACACTCACACCCACATCTATCTATATTGTACCTATATCCGTATCCATATCCATATCTATATCTACATATCCTTAAAAGTACCAAATATTGCTGAGAAAAATTAAAGAAAGACATGCATATATGAAGTGAGAAGTTTTGATCACAGACTAGACAACTTATAATATTTTAGATGCTAGGCAATGCTGAACAAAATCTCAGTTTCATAGAAATTGATAAAAAAAAAAAAAGTTCACTCATTATTTACTGAAGGGGGAAACCCACACCAGTTTTGATAAAACAAACAAACAAGCAAGCACCGAGGACTCATACATAACTGATGGGATGCTCACAGTGGAGTAGCAGGATGAGGCACTTGTGGGACGGACAGAAGCCTAGGTAGAAATCAACAGCATGCAGGTGATCTCGAAGGAGGGATACACAGAAGTCAACTGATTTTTGACAAAGGTGCAAAGAAAATTCAGTAAAGGTTTCCTTTCCAACAAATGTGCTGAGCAATTCAATATCTATCTTCAAATAAACCTTGACAAATACCTTATACTATACAAAAATTAACTCAAAATAGATTATAGACCTAGTGCAAAATTAGAAACTATTATTAGTTCTGAAGAACACATATAAGAACATTTTGTGATCTCTGTTTGGGTGAGGATTTCTTAGCTATGACATCAACTATAAAAGAAATCACATGGAGAAATTGGATTCCATCAAAATGAGGAGCTGCTGTTCTTTCAATGCACTTTTAATAAAATCGACCACACTGGGAGCACAGACTCATAAAACATAGACTTGACAAAGAGTTCATATTTAGATTGTAAAAAAGAACTCTTATAAGTTAATTATGAGAAAGCAAATAACCCAACAAATGGACAGAATGTAGGACCCAGTGTATTAACAGCTAAGAAAATATGGCTTGCAAATGGGCACATGAAATAAGCATCCTGAATCCTATACAGTGCGGAGGTGTACGTTACACCCACAACGAGAGTCCCTACTCCTTTCTTAGGGTGGCTGTAATTAAACCTGGAAGGCCCAGGACTGAGAGGCGGTGCGCTCCTAGAATGGCTGGCACTTCCCGAACTGCTAATGGTGATGCAACATGGTGGTCTTGTTGGAAATTAGCTCTCAATTTATCAGAAAACACATCCTTACCACAGTTCTTATGTATCTGTCCAAGAATAACAAAAGACACAAACACACAAATACTTATGTAATGGTTTTCATCGTAAGCAGCGTTAGCTAGGGATGGATAAGCTTGAACATATCCAAACACCGATGTAGACACATTAGCTCATTCCTAACATAAGCAACACTTTGAACAAAATTGTCTAACATGAGAAATGCACTCATGTTAAGCACACTAGTGCGATTGAATTCCTAAGAACATCGTGCGATGAGAGGGAATCGGATATAAAACATTACATCATATAAACATGGGCAAAGCAAAACTGTGAGAACAGAGCATGCAGAAAAGTGGTTTTACTTTTGAATTATTTAGGTGGAGCCATGATGGAAGGCTGCTCTGAGCTGGTAATTTGTAAGGGTCAGGGAATGTGAGCTCAAGCTACACTGTTCTCTACTATGTATGGATGCATGCACTATCTTCTACTATGCAAGGATAAATAATCTATCCTCTACTACTACCTAAGGATAGATACTCGATCCTTTCTTTTCATGAAAAATAAAGTCTTTTTAACAATCAAAGGAAAACAGAAAAAAAAGTAAAAAATGTGATCTACATAACATGATGTAGCACTTCAGGCAACTACAGAATACAATTCTATGGTTTTCACTTATGTGTCAGAGTGTAAATGAACTAAAAAATAGTTATGGACAATAAAGACACATTCCACAACCTTAGAGTAACCTGTTGAGTGATAAATGAATAATGTAAAAGTAAAAAATTATGAAAATATTCCCTTTATAAGACAGCCAGACAAGAAGTGCATACATTATGTGCAGTAAGTAACCATGTAGTAATAACAGGGAAATCTAAATCATGGAATGATGATGCCAAATACTTAAGTAAAATATATGGGCACAGGATAAATTAGTGTTCAAATCAAGGTATTGGAAAACTAGAGGAAGAAAAGCAAACTATGAAGAAACAAATGATAAAAATAGACAAATAATCACACTTTAAAAAATTGTGCACAATTTTCCTTCCACCTCTGTGAAGACAAAACCAAATTACTTGATAAGAATAAAAAAAAAAGACTTTAGCATGCTCTCTTGTTGATAATATCTCTCTTTAACTAGCTAAACTGGTAAGGGAAAGAAGCTGTTCATCCTGAAATCACGTGGGCAGGTGCCTAAACCTCCCCCAGTCTCCTGGACCACCCTGACTGGACAGGAGCTCAGTGACGTCATCCTGGCCCTTGCTGCTGGGCAAATCCCATCTGTACTTGAGACTCTGTAGGTGTTACTAAGAAAATTGTCGGAATTCCAAGGAAACTTTTCTAATCACATAATGGTTATTTCAAAACAGGACGTTGTGAAACTCCAATGTACGTGTTAGAAGCTGGTTACAAATTTTGTCACTATTTTCTGAAAAAAAAAAAAAAAAGAAAAGAAAAGAATCAGATAAATTGCATATGAAAATCTTAAAGTTAGCTGTAAAAATTCTGAAGATATTGAGGATTTTATGGTAGAGTAATTAGTAGAATGTATTGAGGATCTTATGGTACAGTAACTAGTAGAATAAATTTCATAATCCTAAAGCTATAATAGGATAAGTGTTCAGAATGACATCATGTCGTGTTTAATGAGAAAAACCATGTCAATAGACTGTGGAAGTGGTTTACTAGATAAGATATCAGGGCGGCAGCCCAAGGGCTGGTCTTGAACTGGGGAGAAGGGTGAGCCAAAGCTGTGGCATCGCCCCAGTACGGGCCTCAGTAGCATCACGCTCATCATCACTTGAATTTAGAAGTGTTCAGAAACTTTAGCTAGCGTCCTAAGAAATTAAACAGAAATATTCAGTGCTGCCTGGAGAGACATTTATGTTTTGAAAACTCAGCACAGTCACCTTTAGAACTCTCAGAATTAAGTAAAACAACAGTTCCATAAAAATGTATTGATAAACTATAGATGTACTAAAACAATCAATACCCTACATATCAGGAGTTACTTCGACGTCAATGGGGAAACATCCTATTCCCATAGCCTGAAAAAGTGCTGCCAGGTAGCAGAACAGCCAACAAGGTAGATGGGTGCTGATCTGCAGGAAGAATCCAGATAGCAGAAAGAACTGTGAGACAACTGTATTTTCATTTTCTTCTTTCTTTCTTTCTTTCTTCCTTTCTTACTTTCTTTCTTTCTTTCTTTCTTTCTTTCTTTCTTTCTTTCTTTCTTTCTTTCTTTCTTTCCCCCTCTCTCTCTCCTTTCTTTCTTTCTTTCTTTTTCTTTCTTTCTTTCCCCCCTCTCTCCTTCCTTCCTTCCTTCCTTCCTTCCTTCCTTCCTTCCTTCCTTCCTTCTTTCTTGCATCTTTTCAACACAGGGTCTCACTGTCAGGTTCAAGCTGCCCTTGAGCTTACCTTGCAGCCTGGGCTGGTCTTAAACTGGCAGACTCCCGAATACAAAGATTCCATGCATGCACTCTGATGCCTGGCCTTGGAAATCACATTGTCCACGCAGAGCTGCTCCCTGGGACTCTGGCTCAGAAAGTGTGTATTGTGAGGCTACTGGTCCCTCCCACCTCAACTCCTGGCTATGATGTGGCTCTCACCCCATCCCATTTTTCAAGTGGGAGAAAATCATTTAGACTTGCTGCCTATGGGCATACGCATGTGATTAACAGGGCTTGTATAAATAGATAAAGCTGACAGATTTAACTTATTGTTTTACAGTTACATCAGTCTTTCAAAAAATAGGTGCTGGTGTAGTAATCTACATAGAAGTCACTATAACAAGTCTTGAATTACTATCAGGACAATTTATTCTAAGACTGCTATAGAAAGATAGACATGAACAGATGTCTCACCTGCTACTTATTCATGGTCATATGAAATGCGCAGTTTTTCCTGGGCTGTACACTAAACTACCAGATCCAGTGGTCTGCTCCGGAGTGAATGGTGCTGGTGGCTTTCGTGTGCTGGGTGTCTGCCGTCCTGCCGGCACATTCATTCGACACTGGCAGGATTGGTGGGTAGTGGGTCCTGCAGTTTGCATCCTAGAAGTAAATTAATACTAAAAATTCAAGTCATCTCTCAGTAAAAGCAAGCCTAGAATCTTGCTTCATGACAAAGGCAAATATTCTTGTTTTTTTTTTTTTTTTACTGATGTTTTTAAATGTGGGTTTCAAGACTTGTGGAGTCAGTAGTTCCCAATTCCAAGAGCGCCATACACATGGGCACACAAACAACAAACAGGAACACTGATAACAGAGGGGGCACGGGGGAGAGGCAGGGGGAGGGGAGATGCCATAAAGTCACGAGTGCCTGTCTGATACTAGATACTACGTGCTGAGGCTAGACAAAGAAGTGCTTTATTTCAGACTTCACAGTGTCTTTGTTTTCCCTTTTCAGTGGGCATGTGTTACTTTTATCATCAGAAAAAAATTCATAACTGTACGAAAATCCTTCTTTTTTAATTCATGCCATTGAAAATGGGAAAATGTGCTGGTGCTGGAAGCTTCTCAGGGCCTTCACCTGTGCAGAGGCAGAGAGCGCTGTCTGGCTTGTCTGCGCCATGGAGGACTGGCCGTGTTCAGGACTGCTTAGTGATTATGACGTCCTGTATTTCAGCTATTTTACAATTTCTGAGTATTCTGTTTACAAATTCAGTTTATTTTTGTGTCATCTCAGGAGACAGAAGAACTTTCTAAATTCTGCTAACTCTGAGTTTAGACACTGTGTGTTTGTGTTGGACACACTTGCTGTTACTCATTTGCTGGGGGCTGTCATAACCAAATACCACAGACTAAGCAGTTCAAATCACAGAAAAGTAATCTGGCACAGTTCTGAGGGCCAGAAGCCTGCAGGCAAGGCCTCGGCAGGGCTAGCTCCCCCAGGCTAGGCAGGGGATGTGTCTGGGCTTTCTGATGGCTCTTGCGGTTTGAGAAGTCCTTGGTGTTTCTCGGCTTGTGGACACAGAGCTCTAATCTCTGTCTCCATGGCACTCTAGCCACCTTCTCTACAGGCACCTCTGTGGCGTTTCCTGAGGACATCACTCTTTAGATTTAGAGCCCACCCTTATTGTAAATAATTGCATCTGAGAAGACTCTTTCCAATTAAAGCCCCATCCTGAGTTGAATATCATAGTCACAGCATCCTACATCGTCTGGAACTTTGAGAGTGGCCTTTTATTTCTCCTGAGAAAATGCCATGGATCTTGGGGTGTAGGGCACATCCCAGGGTCCACCCGGGTCGCAGCATATGCCTTCTTCTGCAGCAGATGTCTTCACGGAGCATCCGGTCCCCAGACATCCCTCCATGTGGCTGGGATGCTTTCACATAGGGCATGGGAAGGCGAGCCTAGGGCGTGGCTCATGCGAGCTAAGCGCTAAGCCTTCCTAGGCCTGGCTTAGTATCTACTTTCAGGAAAGAAACCTGGTTTCACAGCTCTTCCTGTCACCTCAGTGTCTCAAACCATTGGGGTGGGCAGTGTGGAACGTTCCTGAAGTCACAGGACAGAGAACTCACTCTGTTTCCAATTTCATGTGGAGAGGCAGGGGATACACCCACATCATGGGAAAAAAGACATCTCAGAGGAGGATAAAACTGAGCCTGACTTATAAATGACAGGCGAGGCTTTGGAGACTATGACACTTGTGGTGGTGTCTGTCACCACAAAGGCCAGAAGAAGCCTCTTTGGGCTGTGCCCTTCATCGCAGAGGAATATTCATGTTTCCTTCCAATTCTGTCATCAGACATGCTATGGCATCATAAACCACAGTTTTACTTTAATTTAGTATTTTTTTAAATTTTAAAAACAATAACATAATTGCTGATGTGGTGGTGCATGCCTATAATCCCAGCACTTGGGAGGCTGAGGCAGGAGGACTGATGTGAGTTCGAGACCAGCCTGGGCTACAAAAGTGAGCTCAAGGCCACCCTGAACTGCATAGTGAGTCTGTCTCAAAAAGACAAAAAAAGAAAAACCACAACCACCACCACAACAACAACAACAACAAAAAACATAAAATAATAAAAATGATAAAGAATTTCAAAACAAGATGATAGGAACTTTAACAGTGGTTATATTTTGATGGATGTCTCTCCTTCATATTCAAACGTAGTTTAATTCAACTTTTATCTATTTTAAGAATCTAGCTCACCAATTATATCATTCTTACATCAATGTGCCATGGGCAACTTTCCAAATATTGACTTCTGCATAAGCACTTTTAAGAATTTAGTGGCATTTCTTTATAACAGTTTGCCAGACTTTTAAGAAATTTTGTAGCCTGAGCTGTCAAAATATTTTTCCCGTCCTAAAGGACATTTAAAAGTCACTTCACAGGAACTGCTAAAGTACTGATATTCAGAGCAAGGGTTTTTCTTCCTAATACTGTAGTCTTTTTTTTCAGTACTGGGGATTGAACTTGGAACCTTGCACTTGCCAGGCAGGTGCTTATGCCACTGAGCTATATCCCTAAAATTTTGAAACTTATTTTTACTTTTCCTGTCAAAACTCTAAGTGCAATGTGTGATGTATTACTGATGTAGACGCTGTGCTATTTTAAGAAGATGGTTCTGATGCCCCCTACTAATAGTGATGTGCATGATGGATTTTATTAGCTGTCATTCTTCAGCCTGGGCAAGTTCCTCCCATTCTAGTTTTCTGGTGATTTTGTTTTGTTACCATAATTTAGTGCTGAATTTGTTCACTACTTTCCCTTTTCTTATTAAGATAATCACTTTCTCTATGATTGGATATTTAAGTCACATGACCTTTATGCGTATTATAGTATTAAATCCCTATATTCTTCTGACAAATGCAAGCTCTTCATGACAAAACACCTTCTTATGTACAGTGATAAAGTCATTGCTATTTTTTGTTTAGTATCTTTAATATGCATATTGAGAAGCTGCTTTCATATCTTCTTCTATATTTACCTGGTTTAGTATTATGGGTTTATTATCTTCATAGGATACATTGGTAAGTGGCCTTTTTTTAAAATTCTTTGGAAGTTTTATGGCACTCTATACTTTAAATATCATGTTTTCATCAAAGTTTCCAATTTGTGTTTGGCATAAAATTACACAATATTGAAATATCTTGTTGATAAACATCTTTTATCATCTTTTTAAATGAAAAGTATCCTTGTACTTCATAGTATAAAAATTGACTTATTTTACATAGAATTTTGTTTTATTATTTCTTCAAAAAATAGCTTTCAGACTTCAAAAATATTTGCCTCATGCTTTTCAACTTTATTGGTGCTACTCTTGTCCATATTTTACTCCGTTTTCTTTATTTCTATTCAGTTTTATTTCCTCAAAATCCTTAAGTTATATATTTGAGTATTAGTTCTCTATCCTCTTTACTAATAACAGATTTAAGGTCATAAAGTTCTTTTTTTTAAATTATCATTCTAACTGCATTTTGTAAAATTTAAAGTTTGTAGCTTTTATTAACACCCAGGTATATAGGTATGTATTTCAAATTTTCATGGTAACTTTATATCCTATTGGTTTCCCAAGAAAGTTCTTTTTTAATTTTCTGACTAATAACCTCTGATTTTCTTTTTGTTATTAATTTGCAGTTTAAAAAATTATGGCCATAAAAGTGACCCAAATAACAGCAGTTCTTTTAAAATTTCTAGAGGTTTGTTTCATGGCCTAGTACATTACTAACTTTTGCAAATGCCCATGGATGCTTTCTCAGGGTGCGTATCTCTCAGCGTTAGAAGCAAGGTTTTATGCGGGTCCAGCAGGACAGAGTTGATCATGGTGCTGTTAAATTAAACTTCTTCTTTTGAAATTGAGAAAAGTAGGCAGAGTGTTATAGTACAGTATGGTTCCTGATATGTCACATTTTACTTACAGTTTTAACAATTTTGACACTATATCGTCAACTTCATTCACATTTTAAAGTTTATATTTTTATGGTGAATTTTGCTTTTTTTTTTTTTTTAATCATACAGTTGCCTGCTGCAGATAAGCCCCTGCGTAGCCCTCTTCGGCTGTGTATATATTTCTTCCGTATGGTTACTATCAACTTTTCTGTGTTGTCTTCAGAGTTTAAACATATAATTTTTTTCCCAATTAGCAATGTGACTTTTAACTCAGCAATCAATTTATATTTGCTATGAATATTGATCTTTTTGGGCTTGCTATTATTGCTTTACTTTTACACTTGAATTCTTCCTCTCATTTCTTATTCTCTGTTTGTATTTCCTATCTTTTGGTTGTTAATTGAATTTTTCCTTTTAAAAACGATTGCTTTTGATTTCCATAATGTATTAACCATTATTTAAGTGTATGCTTAATTTGCACCATAAATATTCACTTCAGAAAGCCAGTTTAAGGGCTGAGCAGAGAGCTTAGCTGTGTAAGTGCCTGCCTGACAGCACAAGGTCCCAAGATTGATCTCTGGTACCACAATTAATAAATAAATAAAGATAATAAATAGATAAATAAGCCAGCTTAAATATCATCTTGCTATGCTCATAACCCACTAATCAATTTAAGAACATCTACGACAACTTGGCAGTGACCCCAAGGTAATCACTGACTCCGTTTTTTCTCTTTTACCTTAGATGTTCTCAGTTTTCATCGTGCACATTTTTTTTTTTTTTTTTTGTAGCTCAAGTTGATCTCAAACTCACACTGATCCACCTGCCTCAGCCTCCCAAGTACTGGGATTACAGGCGTGTGCCACAACACCTGGCTCATTGTGCGCTCTTTAAAAAATTATCTTTATCGCTAGTCTATACCTGTTAAAGGGCTCGATTTTCTCAGATGATCCATGTAAGATCACTTTTATCATGAGATCTTGCTATGGCTTGTGTCCTCCAAAGGCCTGGGGTGCACTCAGACGGGCCTTCCGCAAGGTGCTTGTGTCGGCACAAGGACTCTGTGTCTGACTTACTGTTAGGAAGAGGAGTCTGTGAGAGAGCCTTGCCTCTGCTGCCTGACCTGGTAGAATCCCTCTCGCAGGTCTCCCCCCTAGGTGCTCCCTTTGTCCCCGTTTCTGGGCAGCCCTGCTGAGAGCAGCGTTTTCTCTACTGTCCCTCTGCCGCAGAGCTTTCTTCTTTGGAGCAGAGGGCTGCAGGCGGTAGCATGAGCCGGAGTAACCCCCTACTCTTGTAAGCTGTGGGTGTTGGCTATTGGGTCTGTCTTAGTTACTCTTTATTTGTTGCTGGGACAAATACCTGACACCCAAAATGAAGGAAGGAAGGGTTTATTTAGCTCACAGTTCCTGGAAGTTTCAGTCCATATTTGGCTGGCCCAAGGCTGAGTGGAACAAGGCAGAGAGCATCCAGTTCATGGTGGTGAAACAGCAATAAAATCATGGCAGAGGTAGCTAACCAAACACGGAATCAGAGCAACAGCTCTAGTCTGTCTCTCTTTATATTCCTATCAGGCCCTCTGCCTTAGGACCACACCCCTAGTCCCAGCCCTACTCAGACCGATAATCCCATCAGTACTAAAACACATAATCCCAGTGACTCATGAGTCAAGTCTCAATCTATAGAAGTCCCCGCCCAATGACTACATGAGTCTTTTGGGGGACAACTAGACATAAACCATAACAGGATCTCAGTAAGGGGACAGGACTGAGACAGACCCTTTAACGTTTCTTGAAATACAGTTCACCTGGCAGAAATACCTCGGAGTTTTTCTTACATGAGCATACATACTTATCTTCATCTTTTTGAAGGATAAATTTTCTGGGTGACAGTAAATTTTTGCAAACACTGTGAGGATGTTTTTCCTAATGCTTTTTTTTTTTACATTTATTAATGTCTTTAAAATTCTTTCATCAGTATGTTTTTGTAATACATAATGAATATACTCATTGCAGAATATGGTATGTCCAAGTAACATTCTTTAGAGGTTTTTATTAATCTAAGTGATATTTCTTAGTAAAGAATCAATTATTTCCTGCTGGGTGCTTTAAGGATTTTACCTTGACCTTAGGATTTATAGTTTCATCAAGTATATCTGGAAGTGGTCCTTTAAAAAACTCTCTCATGTGGGCTACGCTTTTGTGGATTTATAGCGTTCATCATCTCTAGGTCCTCCTTCAGGCGTGGCCTTTCTTTCATTTTGTCTGAGATGTCGGTGAATGATGTTTTCTACTTCATCATTCTAAATTTTTTTGGTTGGCTTTTCTTTCGTAGTGTTTATTCTTTGTTTACAGACTCATTAGTGTAATTTCGTCAGCTCTATTTTCTAGCATCTAAGTTTCCTTTAACCTATGTCTACTTTGCAATTTCAGCTCCCTCTGTTTCTCATTATAAAACTTGTCATTTTAACATGCAGAAATCGTATCATGCACCTTTTAAAATTGCTCCCATAGTATACATTTCACATGCAACTAGTTTATAGCCTGCAGGTAAAATTCTGACATGCCACCTGGCGTGGATAAAGATTGGCTATGTGTGGTTTTGCTGACTCTCCTCACGGTTTGCATCCACATGTATGTGGTGTTCTAATGATGAGCTTATTCCATTTTCACATGGAGAGCTGTTGTTGGGCAGGTTGGCTGTATCTTTTTCTAAGGTTCCATGCCCAAAGACCTGAGAACTGCCCCCAATGCAAGTCCAGACCTGCCCTTCTGAGAGTCCAGCTCCTGCTCAGCCCTAAGCTCCTGGACTTGACTGCCTCAAATCTAATGGTAGACTTTGCCCTCCTGCCTTTTGCCTGTGGAACTAAACCAGAAATCTTGGAATGTGGAGGGAAGAGCATAGCAGCGCCTTGGATAACAGCTCTACTCAGATCTCTGGCTTGCTTCTGCCCATGGTTATTATTTATAATTTACATTTTGTTATGGTTTACATCTAGTTGTCCCCCCAAAGCCCCTTGCAATCATGGGACAGTGCCTTTTACAGATTGAGATTTGACTCATGTGTCACTGGGATTATGTGTTTTAGTACTGACGAGATTATTGGTCTGAGTAGGGCTGGAAATTATAGGTGTAGCCTGAGGTGGATACGCTAAGGCAGAAAGCATGATGTAATTTAAAGAGAGACAGAGAGACAGACCAGGATTGTTGCTCTCTGCTCCCCTGGTTGGTCGGTTGCCTCTGTCGCCATTGTTGCTGTTCCACCGCCATGAACTGGATGCTCTCTGCCCTATTCCACTCAGCCTTGGGCCAGCCGAATATGGACTGAAACCTCCAGTAACTGTGAGCTAAATAAACCTTTCCTTCCTTCATTTTGAGTGTCGGGTATTTGTCCCAGAAACGATAGAAAGTAACCAAGACATATTTATCCTGATTTAGCATCTTGGAGTCCCTCAGTGAGCCTTGTCGGGAACCTAGCACAGCTTGGCTCTTTCTGCTGAGAGACTGGTCAGCTCTAGAGTCTGCACGTACTTATCTCTAAATTGCATAGCAGAAATACTCTTCTAACAGAATACATTTATGTCTCAAATCATACATCCTCCTGCTCTGTACTCTGGTAGCTGGGCAAAAGGCCAGATAAGCAGGGGCACAGTTTCCTCTGAGGTGCGACGACCACAAGTGCTTTAATTCATCAGAAGGCCGGGTTCACGACCTGAGTGAAATTAAACTATGCGAAGTGATGCTAGATAAAAATGAAATAGTTAGCTCACCATCTATTCGTTGCTTCCTTTGAAAATCCAGTTGCAAGTGCATGTTGGTAAGACTGGGAGCTCTTGAAGGCAGAAGTCCTGTCTGTCTTGTTTTCTGGGGCCATTGATGCCCTGGAAGATGCCCGACGTAATAAGGACCGGACAAAGGTCAAATGAGAACTCAATGTGACCTGTATGGGCCGTGCATTGCCCATACCCCATGCCCTGGTGGATGTGTTGGAATATAAAGCAGTGGATTAAACAGATGGAAAATTCTGTTTCCACAAGCCTTGTAGTCAAGTTTATTTCGTTACTATTTTCCAGTATTTATTTTTTCTTAGATTAACTTTTGGCGAGACCTTTTAAGGTAAGGAGATGCTGCCTCCCTGGAGCTAAAGGGAAGCTGCTTTTGTTAGTTTCTTCAGTCTTTCGGTTGAGAGCCGTCTCCCTTCTCCCTGTGATGTCTGATGGACCTCAGTGTGTTTTCAAAACAACCATGCCAACAATCCTTAAAAAAAAAAAAAAAAAAAAGAAAGAAAAGAAAAAAAAATCGTGCTGGCTCTTAACATACCAGCATGTCACAATTTTACCTCGTATAATTATGAAATTATGAGAATGTGACTTCACATAAAAAACTGAGAAAAGCTTAAAACCTTAAGATCAGATGGTCTGGCTAATCTGTATGCTTCAGGGAATGAAGGTTTGGGTAAGTTTCCTAGAAGAGGCTTGGCAAAGGATTGGCTTTTTCCTTTCACTGGCTGGCCTACTCCATGTAATAAAGGTAGTAGGCGAAGATAGGCCGCCGTGTTTGGGGTTTTACATTTCTACTGATTTGTCTTAGATACTTTTCACTCATTACTGGGACAAATACCCAACACCCAAAATGAAGACAGGAAAGATTTATTAGCTCACAGTTACTGGAGGTTTCAGTCCATGTTCGGCTGGCCCAAGGCTGAGTGGAACAGGGCAGAGAGCATCCAGTTCATGGTGGCAGAACAGCAACAACCCCGACAGAGGCAGTCGACCAACCAGGGCAGCAGAGAGCAACAACTTCAGTCTGTCTCTCTGTCTCTCTTTATATTACATTCAGGCTCTCTACCTCAGTTTATCCACCTTAGGTTACACCCATAATCCCAGAAGTACTTAAAACACATAATCGCAGGGATCATGGATCAAGTCTCCAACTCTAGAGCAGTACTAAATCACATAATCCCAGTGACGCATGAGTCAAGTCTTGATCTATAGAAGTTCTCGCCCCAGGACTGCATGAGGCTTTGGGGGGACAACTAGATATAAACCATAACACTGATGTAGCAGGATGTCCATTTTAAAGGTGAAAACATAAACTTAGTACCAGAGAGATAAGGATAGATCCCGGAGAGCTGACCTAGAAACCGTGCCTTGCTAGCATGAAGGCAGATCTATCTTTGAAACATAGGGAAGCGAGTGTTTCCCAGTGGAAGAGTTCTGCACTCTTTCTCAGTGGTCTTATTAGTACCCTCCTTGCTTCCCCCCCTCATTAATACTAATGCCTTTCAGATAAGTGGTAGGGTGCTTACTCCTCTAAGGAATGTAAGCATTCCTTTCAGGCAGTATTAGCTTCATTATAATGTACTTTTAAAACTTGGAAATGAACCTTGAATCTCTTTTGTCTGCTCAGTCCATTTGCATGCACTCGTGATAGATTCCCTTAGGCAGCCTAGGAACGCAGGGCACCCATCCACGTTCACTGCCCTGAAGCCTAGCCCAGTAGAGGTGTCCCCTGACTGGAAGATTCAGGGAAACTTAGAAGGCAGGGGATGGGATTTTTGAATGTGTAATAGCAGTGAGCAGGCAGACAAGTGTCAGGGGTGGATCATGTGAAGGGTCACACGAGACATCAACGCAGGCTTCGGATAAGAGAAGAGGAATTCTCACAGAGGACCATAGTGGTCACTTGAAGAAGCTCCTTTTACAATGACATCTTATGATTGATTCTCAAAGGTCAAGATATGCATATGCAAGCACAAGAGAAAAGTGTGGCTGTAGGCTTGCTCAGGCCCACAGGTAGCAAAGTGTCTCTGCTTTATACCTGACAAGTGAGCAAGTGGATAGCTGTAGCCTGACTCAAGGGGCCTCTGGCTGGAACCAGCACTGAGGGGGCGGGATGGGGGTGGCAGAGCTCACGGGTGGGCAATCGTGATGCCTCAGCCAGGCAATATGCAGCTGTTTGCATGCATGACAGTTGTGAGGGGAGAGAGAGAGAGAGAGAGAGAGAGAGAGAGAGAGAGAGAGAGAGAGAGAGAGAATGCACACATTTGCAGGTCTTCCAATGCAGTCTGATAGCTAACGCTGCAGAGTACCTCGGCTTGTTAGTCCCAGAGAATTGTCATCACCCCTGGGTGCCTGTGAGGTGTTCCACTGAGAGAAAGGTGCATTCCTGAGAGAACAGCTGACTGGGCAGTGGCAGGCAGCAGTGAGGTCAGGATGTGATGCTGGACTCGGTCTGCTGTGCAGAGTTGGAGTTATCTGAGATCCCCTAAAGCTCTGAATCCATTTCAGCTCACTCAGGGTCCATATTCCTGGCGTGTTTACGTGACAGGCAGGTGAGAGAGAAAGAAGGGGGAGGGGCAGGAGGCAGGGCAGGAGGGAGGCAGAGAGGCTGTGTGCTCAGTGCAGGCCTTTCTCCCCCTAGACATCATTCCAATGCTTACGGTCTGGGCGTTGCTTGCCTTAGTGCTATGGTGTGTGTCTAGCTGTCCCCTCAAAGCCTCACATAGTCATGGGGCGGGGACTGCTAGAGTTTGTGACTAGCTCATGATCCACTGGGATTATGTGTCTTAGTACTGCTGGAATTATGGATCTGAGTACTGCTGGGATTATGCGTGAGGCCTGAGGTGGATAGCCTGAGGCAGACAGCCTAAATGTAATACAAGAGAGACAGAGAAACAGACTCTCTGCTGCCTCTGTTGCGATTGTTCTAACACTATGAACTGCTATTCTCTGCCATGTGCCAGTCTGCCTTGGAGCCAGCTGACTATGGACTGAAACCTCCAGTAACTGTGAGCTAAATAAACTTTTCCTTCCTTCATTTTGGGTGCTGGGTATTTGTTCCAGCAGTGCAAGAAGAATAACTGAGACACTTAGCTTCCCCTGAACCTGACACATTACCCATAGGCACCCATGCAAACCCATCCTCCTCAGGAGCAAAGTAAGGGGAGAGCTGGGCAAAGTGACATTTGACTAGACAGACATATGTTGTACCACTAATGATACCTAGATCAAGGAGAAGACTCTGGGCTGTGTTATCCTGGAATCCATGAAAAAAAGAGAACATTGAGGTTAACTGAAGAAGATCACAAGGCAGACGTCTGGGCTGCAAAGACAGGCATGTTCCTGTGGATCCACCTAATCCCTTCTTGTTTGAGAGGCCTCTGGAGCAAAAGAGAGCAGGAGCCCTGAGAGCGAGCCCTGGGCAAAAACACCAGTATTCCCATGCAGGGAGCACAGAGGAAGGGGGGACTGAGCATCGTGGCCAAGTCATGGGCCCTGAGCAGGGAAGCACTCGATGATGAGATAAGTGGCTGGGCCCGAAGCCACCTGGCTCTGCTGGGCTTCTGTGAGCTGGCAAAGGCTCCTCACCAGAGTACTACCTCTGAGTTCATCAAGCTACAGAAGGACCAGGGGGCCCCACTATGACTGGGGGAGCGGTGGTTGCTGGTGAACTGGCTGAGAGCTTAAGACTTCCAGGGCGCCCACCTCAACATCGTGCCAGAGTTTCTCAGATCTTCTCCTAAGCAAAGCTCAAGAAGAGACCAAAGTCCTTGCGTGCGGGATGGAAATCCTGGCAAGCCTTGATGTGGCTGCCTTCCTACCTGACCTCTGCTCGTTCCTAATGGACAGTGCTAGTCCCGTTGGCTTCTCCTGCTTCTCTGAGCAGCACAATATGGGGCCTTTGCAGAGGCCGTTCTTCCTCCTGGGACCCCTTCCTTCTTGGCATCCCAGTGGCGGCTCACATTGCTTCCTTAGGCTTTCCACTACCCTGCGCTTGGCAGCTTGCCTGCCTGCCTATCTACTTCATGCAGGAGCACATTAGTGCCTGCGCCCCCTGTCCTGCTCCAGACATTCTCCTCAGCAGTATCAACTGCAGCCGTGTTCCCGCTGTTGGCCTGTTGATGTGCTCCTCAGCTTTAACCCACGTCTACACCAGGGTTGGCTTGGCACCAGAGTTCAGGAAGATGCCATGGACACCTTGATGAGCTGACATGGCTGTGGATGGGTGTGGGTCTTCTTGCTCTTGTGGGGAGCCTTCCTGGGGGCTTGGGTTTAAGATAAGCCATATCAATGGCTTGTTCACAGTCTTTTAGGGATCTGTCTGTGCAACTGCAGGGACTGGGGCTGCTGAAGCTTCAATGTGCACACACTGCCTAGAAAATGCTTCCTAGGACTTGGTAGCAGGCCTTCAAAGAAGGGGCTAACGTCACCTTCATGCCCTCCAGAGCCTCTGCAGCCAGGTTGCCAGGGTTAAGCCTCTCGGCTTCTCGGTGGCCACCCATGAGGATGGCTGAAAGAGCTGACAGGTCTGTGTGAGGTCCACCCCTTCTGGTCCAATCTGCATGTGTGAGGAGCGCTCTCGCTTAACCAGCTTCTCTCTCAACTAGGGCCTGCTCTCCTCCATGCCAATGCCTTAATTCTGGAATCCAAGCCTCTTGTCTAACCTAGGACATCAGTTCCACAAGGATAGACAGAGTTGTACCATATTATAACTCTGAAAAAAGAACGCAGTGAGACAGGGGCTGGGGAGATAGCTCCAAGGCACAAGTGCCTGCTGGGCAAGTGCAAGGTCGTGAGTTCGAACCCTGGTCCCACAAAAAAAAAAAAAAAAAAAAAAAAAAAAAAAAAAAAAAAAAAAAAAAAAAAAAAAAAAAAAAAAAAAAAAAAAAAAAAGAAAGCTAAGAACTCAGTGAGACACATCTCTGCAGCAGCTGCATAGGATGAGAAATGCTTTCTGACAGTTGCTGTCTTCTCTTTTCATTCTCAAATGCTGCGTGTATTCACTGGGGTGTGCATGAAATCCTGGTCTAGAGGCTGAGTCCTGCAAACACATTGGAGTTTGAGGAATAAAGTCATCCATGTGAACATGCTTGTCTACAGCCTGTGTTCTCAAGTCTGGAAAGCAAACACCCCTGTGTATTTACCTGGGGAGGTTCAGGACCAGAACATAGGCACACAGGTGGTAAAGAGAAAAACATATCGGGATCTCAATTATGAGGGGTTCCGTCATTTTAATTTCATAATGAAGGTAGGCATAGCAGAGAAGGAAAATTCCTGAAATCCGTCAGCTGGCTGGTTGCGTTGCTGTCTAAATGGGTCTCTGAAGGAGAGACAGGGGCTAAGAATAATTTCCCGTGCTCTATTACTGCAGTGGGGTATTGCGAGGCAGGTAAGAGGTGAGCGCGGATGGCGCATGCGTCAAGCATAATGAAGTGGTTGGAAAACAGCTGCCTGATGATAAACAGCAGCACTTCGCTTAATGCATCAAAAAACCCTCCACACAGCACCTGTCATGGAGCAAGCAAATAGCATTTGTCACACATTCAAGGTCAGTGAGACTCTATCTACCTGTCAGGTACAGAATCTGCCTGCTATAGCTTTAATGAGGCCTACACATTCACTGTCGGGTGAAGGGTTAATCTCTGCTTTGCCAATAGCATGGCCACATTCTGTAGAAGACTCTTGAACAGTAGCCACGCATGAGCTTGGGATGTCCTGTGCACGGGGTATCCTGGATTCCCTGAAGGGCAAACCCTCGAAGGGGTAAATTTAATAGTTGTACCTACTTTTGTGGACCCTTGTAACCCACTAAAGCCATTTTCTGAGTGGCTAAAGTCACTCCACTGAAGTCAGTGATGTCTCCTGTAAGCATGTATTTTGAGCACCAATTGCACACGTACAGACACACACACATACACACGTGTGTAGATGTGTGTGGTAGAGGTAGGTAACTTGTGTTCTAAAGGAAAGCGAATCTGGAGGAGTCAAGCAAGTGCCTGTTGGGGTGCTGATTCTAAAGTCTTGCTTGGACCATAGGTGCTGGCCAGAGTGAAGGGCGGGGTCCGTAGCACTTAGACTGCGAAGCTGCTGCTGCTGCTGCTTGTGAAAAAAGGCTGTATTACGCAGCTTTCTTCCTGTTGCTTTCTATGAGGTACAGTAATGAGCACATTCAAATTACTGAGTAGTAGAAGCAATTTGTTCTTTGGATAGTGCAATTAATCTCTAGTTTTAATAAAAAGAGTATTCAAATTATTGTGCACTAGGTTACGTGAAATAAAAGGAACAGTACACTAGGTATTGTTGCATTAGTTTTCCTGAACTGATGAGCAGAGGTAGGTGAATTCTCCACTTCCTTGGCCTTAGATGACCCCAGTGCTGTACATCTACATCGCTATGGCAGGAGAGCAACCGGCCTATGTGCGGAGCTCAGGTGACTCCGATTGGACGCTTTAGTTTCTACGTAGTACATGGACAACAGGGACGAGTGTGTGTGTTCATATGAGTGGGCCCAGCGGAGCTCACATCATTAGGGGTTCTGCTAGGCGCATGCGTCAAAGCTGGACATTAACTCTAGCAATGTGGGCGGAGACCCGCTGTGGGGAGGAGAAGGTTAATCACAGCTGCAGCCTCTCAGTGCCTGGCTGGGAAAGATGGACACTGTCATCTTGGGATCCAGTGACCCTGATCTAGCAGAGAGCATCAGTTACCTATTGTGGATCTCAGAGTGCCCCTAGGGGGATTCCTGGGTCAACATCCCCTGGCTTGGGCTCCAGCTTGAGATCTTCAGCCTGCCAAGTCCCTTCAAGGTAGCAGTTTTACTTGGGCAATCAGGAAACACAAAAAGCAGCCCAAGCCGTCCTCATATTCACTATGGTTGGGGCATGGCACTATTAAAGGACAACATCTGGAGCAGTAGAAAGGTGACAGGACATTGGCATTGCAGAATGTCCTCACGATTCGGGCCTGCAGGGAGCTTAGCATGATGGGGCATAGATATCCACATCCACAGGCACAGGTTGAAACCAAGCCCGAACTGGCAGGAGGGCACATCCCTGTAGTCCTGGTTACTTGAGCGGCTGAGACACATGAATTCCTTGGGCCCGTGAATTTAGGAACAGCTGGCACAACTTACTGAGCCTTTGTCTGAAAACAAAAACTCAAACAGCAACAAAAACCAAAGCAGCTAAAAAACAGCCATACATTGTAGCGTGAAAAGCGAGTTGCTTGTGCTGGTTGTAAGTGAAGCGCAGCTAGAGTGAGAGCAGACCTTTGCAAAAACAGTTTCTGTACACAGACAAGCAGCTCTTGCAAATCAGTAAGTGTGCCAAGGCCATGTGGATAAAACTAAAAGGACTGAGGCGGGCAAGTTACTCTTGGCATTCCTTCAGGGAAAGACATGAAGAAAAGGTTGCAGTGTAGAGACTCACATCTCCCTACCTCAGTTTTCTTGGTGGTGGGGTCTTAGTCAAGCTGCTCTGAGGCATGGGAATGGTTTTGGAGCACCTCACCCGCAGTCAGTGTCAGCCTGGGAGACCGCTGCTGCACAGCTGCCAGGAGGTGTTCGAGTCTCTGTTCTGTGTGCTGAACCTCGTTTTGAAGACACAGAAAGATCCTTTTAGAATATGCAAGCATGGTTGTATGAAGACACGCAGTTTATTGGAATCTTTCCTTTCCATAAGTTGCCCACGACCACAGCAGATGATGAGAGGTAAAGCTCCATGTCTCTACCATATGAGGTATAGTAGACCACGATCATCCTTGTAACGAACAAAAGAGAAATAGAGATTGAAGTAGAGGAGCCTATTTCTCTGGGGATTGTTTCCCAATGCACAGTTTTCTTTCTGCTTGGGAAGCCTTGTATCCTGGCACACTTTCCCCTTGTTATGGCCATCACCTTAGATTGTCCTAAAGTTATTTCCTGGAAATACCCAAGCACAGGGCGCAGACCCACATTCTGGTTTGATTTAGCTCTGCAAGTGTTACTGGAGCCCAGTCCCCTAAGTAGGGGTCCTCTGGACTTACAGTGGGAGGGGTAGAGACACAAAGAAGGGATCCTCTGTTAAAGGGGAGGCTTCTGGCTGGATCTGTAGCCCCAGAGAGGGCTCTTGGCTCAAAGGGCCCCGGAAGGCTGTACGGCCAGCCGTCATCACTCTGAAGGCACGCTATATCGTATGAGTTGAAGGAGAATCAGGTGTCCTCCAGGTGGACTCTGCAAAGGAGCTGGTGCTTCACTTCTTGGGGATAGGCAGGCTACTTCAGCCTCCAGGAAAGGAGTGGAGGGCCTGCCTCTACTCACAGTGTATTGAGGTGACATGGACTGGAGGAGAGGAGGCTGGGGAGATGCCTGTGAGCCGGCGTGCAACCTGCAGCAACCCAGGCTGTGTGCCTTTGCGCACTGGGGGCGCACTGATGGAGGGTAGAGGCAACATGGATTTGGGAGTTCGGGGGTCAGCTGTCATGTCTGGCACTCCTTTGATGTTGAATCGGAGAGAAGAGGCCGAACCAGCTTGGGAGCGGTGGTGGCCAAGATGCCTGTGGGATCGTCCTCGTAGCAGCGCGGGTCATGGTTCATGGAGGGGGGCTGCTCAAGAGAGACTCCAGGTACAAGGAGGCCGTTGTTCTTGGAAGGAAGAGCACGAAGAGGTTTGCAGAGAGTGGACATGGGCAGCCCATGAACTTCCAAAAGCCAAGCTGGACCGGACAGATCCATAGAGGACAGGGGAGGCGGAGCCAGAAAGCTGGGGACAGATGCAGGGGGGAGGCACAAAACCCAACAGGGGTGCCTGGCAGGCGGGCCACAGGAGGCCTGTGGCTGTCATTGTCAGGGCCGTGTCATCGTGTGTGCAAGAGTCAAATCACCAGCGCTGCTGAGCTGGGGGAGTGTGTGCCCCAGGAAGCATGTGAACGCGCATGCCCCATACTTCGTGGGCCCCTGCGAGGGGCCTAGGAGTCCTATGGAGGAGGAGCAGCACTTGCGTGTATGGAGCATGGGAGTTCTGAAGGAAAGGAGCGATGGGTGACATGACACTGACAGGCGGCCAGCTCTGTGCCTCCCTCTGGCACCAGATCCCTCCACAGGCTGCAGAGGGTTGCTGTCATCAAAACCAAGGCCCTGACCAGGCATTCTCCAGAAGGCAGGTGACCATAGCAGGAGCTGGGTAATTGATCTGTGGCTGCAAATCAAGGAAGAGGTCACTGCGTCCTGCTCTCCAGTTCCTGCGTAGGTCTCAGCTGAGGCCTCTCGGGAGCCCGGATGTGAATTCAGATGGCTCCTAGAGATTCAGTCAGTCCAGGTCATTGGTGTGGGACAGTATCCTAGCCTAGGGGTGGGGGAACAGGCAGCAGAGTGGCTGGTAGAGCTCCCTGGGCCTGAGGTAAGGCCCACTGACTCTGGTCACTATGCCTACTACTCTGTCTCTGTGATCTGAAGGCTCCTTCCTAGCTTGTCCCTGGGAGGGGACATCCTCTCCTGTGCCCATGGTGACTGGCCATATCCTGCAGAAAAAGGTTAAATGAAAGATCAATGGCCCACCATGATTGTAAGAGTTGGAAGACCAAAGGCCGGACGCCTGTGGTGCTTTGGAAGGGTAAGGGCGAATGTGGCCTCTCTTTCTGTTATGACTCGAGACTGGATGTCTCCTCAGAGCTTCATGCGGGCGCAGGGAAAAGTTTGTCATGGGTTCATTGCCTCGTGCTGGGATTGGGGTTGTAAGATCTATGCCAACCCTATGGCAGGTAGCCCACATACAACATAGAGAAGCAAAGGAGGCTTTCTCCTCTGACCTTCTGCCTTGAGCCCCCTACCCTAGAGCCAGCTGAGTGTGCACTGAAACCTCCACTACCTGTGAGCTAAATAAACCTTTCCTTCCTTAATTTTGGGTGTAGAGTATTTGTTCCAGCAATGAGAGAAGAGTCACTGAGACACAGGAGCAGGATGTCTCTTTCAGAAAACAATCGGGGCAGCAAACAGCAGAAAAGAGAGCAAATATTGGCCACGTTGCTATGGAGCGATTCAAACATACAGATATGAGACTGACACTCCTAACTTCGATCTGCAGAAACCCTATCACTGGTCTTTCAAAAAAACAGTGTATCGAGATCTTTATGCATCTCCCTGCTCCTTGGAGCACAGGGCCAGGATGCTCTCAGAAGACAAAAGGGAAGAGCCTGTCGGAACCAGCTCTGCAGCAGCTCACCCTTTGCTTGCTGCGCGCCACACGAGTCACTGCCACTGCACCCACAAGACCCAGGCTCGTCTCTGTGAACACACTGCACGTGTTCTTCATGCCTGAAGTCACCGTCCTGATCAAGCAGTCATTTCTGCAGAAACAACTTCCAGGAGGAAGAAATAACGCCTAAAGGATTTCCACCAGAGCTGAGATCATTTGCTAAGCAGGCGCTGTAAACGAACGGTTGTTTATTTCTTTGAATACATTGCTCAGCGTAGAGAAAGAAGCAGCTGGCATTTGTCAGATTTGGTTTTCTCTTCCACAGGGGCTTCTTGCCAGCCATGCTCTTGTTTACCTGGTACCCAGCTACATCTGAGCTCTAAAGATCCCCCTGAGTGAGAGTCCTCAGAGGGAGACACGGCACCCTGAGACCTTTAGTTGGGTCTTCTGTAAAATGAAGAAGTCGTGCATTTAGCATCTCTTCTAAGGGCTGGCTACACAGCTCAGCAGACCGGCTCCATCCCCAGGATGTGCTAAAATGGGGACTGAGGCTGGGTATGGTGACACGCGCCTGTAATCCCTGTGCTTAGGAGGCTGAAAACAGGAGGATCACTACAAGTCTGATCTATGTAGTGAGACCTTGTAGACCCAGTACTAAATACAAAAACAAAACAAAACAACAACAACAACAACAAAAAACCTTTTCTACTGTGCAACTCACTATGGTTATAATTTCCAGTTTAAAGCCAGATGACTCCGCCCTGCTGGGCTGATGCATCACACTTTTCTGGGCCAAGCGTCCTGTGGCAGAGTCCTGGGGTGAGGCTCTGGCTCTGCTCTGTCTGTCAGGCCTCTCCTGATGCATCTGTCTGGGCCCCTCCTTGGCAGAGGGCTGAGTGAGACTGTTGACGAAGGGCTCGCCTACTCTGCATGTGCTCTGAGAGGAAGAGGAAGTCCAGACACATGTTACCTGGGGAGTGGGCACCCTCGAACCTGTACTGCATCAGCTGCTCAGCTTGACGTCTATGGCTCGGGAGCCCCTACCTGCCCTAGGATCCTAGGCCCCAAAGATTCGGTCCTTCTTGCCCTGGAGATGCCAAGGAGAGTCTCTGAGAAGCTGGTCCTCAGGTGTGCCTCATGGGGGAGATGCCTTTGATTTTCTGGACCCAGCCCTGCAGCGAAGCACACCGGATGTGCTCACCAGGAGGCCGCTGGTGCCCTCTCACCTCGGCTTTCCTGTGATTGTGTTCAGCCTCACAGCCTTGGCGTCCTCTGCTGGGTGCAGGGCCCATAGCTGTCTCCTCATGGGTGGGTGGTGCAGTGACCTGAAATGAAGCCACTGGAGCGCCTTTGCCAGTGTGGGTACCAGAGGAGGACGCGAGGTGGCAGTAGAGATTCCAGCGGCACATCGTGCTGGCACCCACAAGCTGGGCACTCTTGGATCTGCTGGAGCCCCTCGCTCCCCTGCCCTCTTCTCTGGCTTCAAGGCATGCACATGGTTAACTACTATTTTGCTTAAAACATTGATTTTTGCAACTAATCCTTATGGGATAGTGTTTCTGGCTTATCTCTTAGCTGGCTTAGCAGTTTCCTTTATTTATTTATTTATGTATGTATGTATGTATGTATGTTTTGGCTGGACCTATCTTATCTCACTATTTATGTACTCAACTAAGGGATTTTCTACAGTCCTTTGGAGGAAGCAAGTTATTATAATTATTTATCAGTGGACACATTTATTGAGTGACTGCCCATCTTGCGAAAGCTTAAGAGGCAGCTCTCACGGGGGCGGCTGGCGTGCAGGGCTCTTATTGGCTCCATACGCTTCCTGGCAAGGGTCCTCAAGCTGCAATTACCTGAGGGGGTGTATCTGCCTACATCTGTGTCCCGGGTCCTCTCGTCCTTCAGTCCTAGAGCTGGGCACACTCAACCATCGTACGGCGATGCCTGGTGTCTCCTTAGGAGGTGCAGGGAAGAGGTGGAAAGAAACCGTAATACAACCCACACCCCCTTTTCTCTGAAGCTGGGATTGCTGCACTGCGGTCTTGTGTATCCTTTAGGGACAGCACTGGAGCACCCTACTCCAGTGCACTCTGCTTGCTTTTAGGACTCGCAAACCTGTGCTGGAGGTTTGGTGCAAGGTCATGCCTGCCACCAGGGAGCTCAGCTCTGTTGACAATCCTGGCTGAATGACGCCAGATCCCAGAGCTCCAGGAGGTCTCACAGCGAGAGGCAGACCTCTTCTTTCCATCTCATCTAACAATTGCGACAATAATTTTATCAATGTAGGTTATTAACTTTATGTCTCTATGGATCTTGCGAAGATGAGTATTGCATTTTTATATATAACTAAGTGAACCGAAGGCAGGTTAAAAAGTATTCTTCTACGTAGTTTTGTTTATATGTTAGTTGTTGCGGTACTGAGGATTGAACCCAGGGCCCTTGCGGTAAACCACATGTTTAACCCTTTTTGCACCTTTTACTTTTTTTTTTTTTTTTTTCCCCTTCTTTTTAGTGTATTTGGTTGTTGCAGGGTCTCACTGTGCAGCTCAGACACATGGTGATCCTCCTGTTTTCAGCCTCCTCAGAGCTGGGATGATAGGCCTGCTCCACTACGCCTGGTCTCAGGGGCAGCTCAGCCCATCCCGCTCCCTGCGCTTGCCTAAGTTTGCCTAAGCAGGGGCTCTAGTCCGCTGAGCTACCTCCTGGCCCCTGCACCTTTTACTTTGAGGTAGAATCTCAGTAACTGAATTTCCCAGGGTGAACTTGAACTCTCAGGCCTCCCACCTCAGCCTTCCTCACTGCTGGGATTACAGGGGTCCACCATTATACTAAATTTATTTTTAAAGGCATATTAAAAATGTGAGGCCATTTACTTTTCTGCTTAGTTGACAGATGAATTTTGACACCAAAACAGCTGGTGTTTAAAATGTTTTCCCACTTCCATCTACAAAATACTCTCACTTTAACATCTGTTTCTTTTAAAACAGAAACTTGGCCCTGTCATCTCATAAAAGAGAGACTAAGAGGTCAAGTCTTCTAAGCACCATGGCCATCAGCAGACCCCTCTGCAGGGCTTATGATCGCAACCTGTCTCATTGTCACACATTTCAGAGTCATTTGTTGAAAGGCCTTGTTCTCATAAAGCATGGTCAGTACCAGAAGCTTGTAGTCAGCAATGCTCTGTAGCAGGAGAAAGTTCTATAGGGACACCCTGGTCTCCAGTTTGCCCTGGGAATTCTGACAGGCCATAGAGACACCTGGCTGGTGTCTCTGTGGGGGGAAATGCCCCATCAGGAGCTGAGGTGAGTTGAGAGACAAAGCTGAGGGGTCAGGGTTCAGAGGCCTGAAATGATGATATTGACCGAGCTTCGTCCCCTACTGATAGGACACAGGCCAGAGTCTGAAAGCGGGAGGTGTGGTGACTTCCTGTTTTGCTCCCTTCCCTCACAGAGTGGCACAGGCTGTAAGTCAGGGAACCAGCACAGACTGACAGGCCCTCTCATGCTTGGAGGACCCTGAACAAAGAGCTCTTGTAGTTTTAGGGAACCTCATGTGGGACAGGCCAAGGGTAGTGCTTGAAGGCAAACCTCCAGTTCCTGGGCATGAGTGGAAAATTGTCCTTAGGGTCCTCTTCACCTCCCCTGGAGAGGCCTCAACAGAGGCAACTTGAAAGGCCTCGCTCTCAAGCCTCGGGTGGATAGGCCCAGATGTGAATGTACTGGCCCCTAGGACCATAACTGAGTCCTGACTGCTGTGCCACTGCCCCCGGAGAATGATCGGGCACAGCCTTTGTAACTGCTGGTGCCCAGGCCTGAGAAATCGTCCTGGATTTTTAGCCAGGAGTCAGATTTTTCTGTATCAATCTGTGCTCTCTGCAAGAGCGTCTACTCTCTCGTGTGTTATTAGAAATGCGTTAAGTCATGCAAACCTCCTATCCTGACCATCCCTTTGGGGAGATGGTGGCCTTGCATGGCCATCCCACCATGAGGCACAGGCTCTAGGCACCTCACCAGCTCCCCAGTGCTTCTCCCATCCCAGGCTGGTGGGGCTGAGGGTGGTAGGGACAGAGGCATGTCGCCCTTACTCTGTCCCTCCTGACCCTTGTCTGCTTCATGTTGTTGGGGCGGAAGTCAGCTGATGTGTCAGGGAAGCTTCTGCAGGTTGATGTTCAGGTGCTCCTGGGCTGGCCGGGGCTGGAGGACTGGGGAGGCTGAGGTGCCAGGCTTGGTGGCTGATGGGCTTTGCCCTTCTGCACCCTTCACGCACCCTCGCTTTCGGGAGGACTCTATGGCTCCTTCGATATGCAACTTTTCTCATCCATCTTTTCCTGGGAAGCTCCTCTAGGGCCTTCCCTTTGGAGTCTGCTCCGAGAGGCTCTACATGCAGGCACATGCTGGGGATGGTTCCATGCTGGTCCTGGCAAAATCCTGTGGATATGGGCATCCTGAGTGGGTGGAACTGCACCAAGTAAGAGGCATTTGAGTAGGGCCGTAGAGTATATGCTCCCCATCTCTGGCCCAGGACTGCATCCTCAGCTCCCCCTTGAATTTTTACTTTGAGTCAGTCTCTTACTAAATAGTAAAGGGCCCCCCTCTCACCACCCAAATCTCAGACTTGAAGTCCGCATTTCTTAGGCTGCTTCCTTATTTTGATACCTCCCCTCTCTCTAACCTGCTTGGCAATTCTGGCAGAACCTCCCGTCCTGTGGCAATGTGTGAAGACACTGCATGTTGGCACAGTTTATAGCAGATCACACCTATGCGGGCAGAGGGTGCTAAGGGGAGCGAATATGGGAAATTTATGGGTGCATCCATTCCCTGGAAGAGCAGAGCAGGTGCTGAGCCTTCACCGGGCCTCTGAATGGCATTTGTAATGAAAGAAGAGTTTATTTTGCATCACCTCATGGGGAGAGCATGCAGCGTGAGAGCGATTAGGGCACACATCACAACACTGGCTGACCCCGCTGGCGCAACACGCCATATCCGCCGATCTACAGTGTCCTGCTAGGGGAAGCTCTGGAGTGTTTTCTTCCATGTGTGCATTCTATTTTATCGGCTTTCTAGTCTATTTTTATTGGGATGATGTATTTCAATGTTTTTTTTTTTTTTTTTTTCCTGACTTTTAAGTCAGTATTATAAAGGAACAGGATTCTGCTCTACACTGATTAGAATAAACAGAAGTCATGACCGTTGATGGCACCAAATGCTACTAAGGATGTGGAACTGCAAGGATTCACACTCATTGCCCGTGGGAACACCGCCCGGGTAGTCCTTTGGGAACTAGTCTGTCAGTTTCCTAAAACGCTAAGCATATGCTTACCGTACTAACCAGTAGTTACGCTCCTTGGTATTTTTCCGAGAGCTGAAAAGTTATGTGCACATTAAAATCTACCCTCAGCTGTGTGTAGCAGCTTTATTATTTATTTATTTATTTATTTAAAATTTAACAATGGTTATATTAGATATTTTCATCATCAGATCAGTTCAGATTAATAGATATAGGTATATAAGAGTGATCAAACAATTAAACATTAACACTTTCAATAAACATTACATTTTTTTAAACAGTTGACACACTCCATATTGTCCTCACAATAGTTATACAAAGAACTTTCCAATTGATATTGGTAAGGAAGGAAAAAATTTAGAGTTCTTATATTAGGGAGACTATACGATATTTACACATGTAGGTCTGGTTTATTTCACTGATGAGTATATGTTCAATATACATCCATTTATACATGAAGTCTTCCAGCTTATCATTCTTTATAGCTGAGTAATATTCCATTGTATAAAAATACCACATTTTCTTCAGCCATTCTTCAAATGATGGGCATTTTGGTTGTTTCTAAGATTTGGCTATTACAAATTGAGCTGCTATAAACATAGGTGCACAGATATCGCTATGGTATGATGTTTTCAGTTCTTCTGGGAAAATTCCCAGTAGGGGGATAGCTGGATTGAGTGGGATTTCCAGTTCTAGTTTTTTAAGGTTCCTCCACACTGCTTTCCATAATGGTTGCACCAATCTGCATTCCCACCAGCAGTGGAGAAGGGTTCCTCTTTCCCCACAGCCTCTCCAGAATTTGTTGTTGACTGATTTCTTTATGATAGCCATTCTTTCTGGGGTGAGATGGTATCTAAGTGTTGTTCTGATTTGCATTTCACGAATGGCTAGTGACTTGGAGCATTTCTTCATGTATTTATAGGCTTGCTGAATTTCTTTTTCTGAGAAGTGTGTGTTCATCTCAGATGCCCATTCCTGGATTGGGTCTTTGAATTTTGGAACCCTAATGGCTTTTAGTTCTTTGTAGATTCTAGATAGAAGACCTTGGTCTGAGTACTTATAATTTAAAACCTTTTCAAAATTTGTGGGTTGTCTTTTCATTCTGTTGGTAATTTCCTTTGATGTGCAGAAACTTCTTAGCTGGAGGAGGTCCCATTTGTTGATGTGTAGCAGTTTTATTCGTAATTTCTCAAACTTGAAATCAACCAAGATGCCCTTGCCTAGGTGAATGGAGACATTGTGTACATTCATATAATGAAATATTATTCAGCAGTAAAAAATGAGCTATCAAGCCATCAAGAGACGTGAAGGAAACTTAAACGCATATTGCTAAGGGGGAGAAGGGAGGGGGAAAGGCTACGTCATGTTTGGTTCCAATTATGTGACATTGTACAAGTGGCAGAACTGTAGCTGCAGTGAGACGATCGGGAGCTGCCAGGGGCTGGGGCGAGAGAATGAAGAGGCGGCATGCAGGCCCTGTCTAGGGCAGGGAGCTCGCTCTGTGGATACCCTAATGGCAAATGTGAGCCATTGTTTATTTGTTAAAAGACAGGCAATTTACCTCACAAAGGTAAACTTCACTGAAAACTATTGGCCTTAATAATAATGCATCAGTGTGACCGCATCAGATGGGACAAACGCGCCATGCCAGGCCAGGTGCCGATATCAAGGGAGCTGCGCGGGAGACCATGGAAGGGAACCTGCCATTCTCTGCTCAATTTTCCTATAAACTTAAGAGTACTTGATTTAAAAAAATTAAAAATCTGATTAAATCTCTTAAAAATTGCTTATTTATTTGGCATAGGATCTCACTAAACACCTCAGACTCATAATGATCTTGTCTCAGACTCCCCAGCATGTGGATCACAGGCATGTGCCACCACGTCCAGGGTTCTGGGGTCAGCAAGGCATGCAGTCACAGGGATTGTACCCAGGTCCTTGCACTTGCCAGGCAGGTGCTTAGACCATCAAACTCTTTCCATAAAGAGAATTTGATTTGATTAAACATTAAAAATATTTTTAAAATTCGTGTATGCCCCCACAAGAGTGATTTTGGAAAATACAGAGAGGAAATAGAAAAAATCAGCTATGATTCTGCTATCTTCATATGTTTACATTTAAGCTGCCTTCCACTTTTTATGTGCAGTGTGACAATGCCTCTGACATTGTAGTATTAAGTGTCTCCTCTGTACCCCACCTGGATCCTACTTGGGATCCATACTCAATAAGTTCTGTCACTGCGCTTGTCCCCAACTAAGCCCTGTTTCCTACCTGTCTTTTCTCCAAGATCAGCCCCAAGGAGTTTGTCCCCATGACCAGGAGGATGTGCTCCTCCCCTGGCCTGCGTGCTGCACCTCCATGCATGGCCTGCCTCCCTCAGAGCAGACACCCAAGTCATGATGCCCACCTACATGACAGAGCTGTCCCCTGGCGGACTGCACTGCCTCATCTCCCCACATCCTTCCCCTCGTATACCCCGCCGCGGCCTGCTCATTCTCCTTTAGGCTCCAGGAAAACACAGGCAGGTTTCTGCCACAGGGCCTCTGTGCTTTCTGCTGCCTCTTCCTGGGCCTCTTCATCTATGTGCCTACTGTCCCATGCTGTGCCACGTGCAGTCTTTATCTCTGTGTCTCCTTCCCCTGCGGAATTCCCTGACCACCCAGGTGCAGATCCACATACTGGCTCTCAGTCCTCTTCTCTACTTTTACCTTTGTGCTCATCCACTTATAACATAAAATGAACAAACAAGATCACATACTCTGAGTGCCCTCCCTCCCTCGAAGCATGTTTCGGAAGGTGGAAGTCCTTCTACGTAGCTCACTGCTCTCTCCCTCAGATACGAGACAAATGCTGACTAGCTAAGCAAAGACTGGTTGACTGAATGACTCAGGCAATCTTCTTTATCAATGTCCAGTGAGCCACCTTCATGACTTTGATGCTCATCTTTGACTTCAGTGTTGGCATCTGAGTCCTACTCGGGGGCTCCCCACATTGAGATGAATGTCATTTTCTCCACTGGGCCACCAGTGGTCTACAGCATCCTTCAGTGATAAGCTGAACCTGTGTGCTCTGGAGATCCCTCTCTGTGTTGGCCACAGCTGTCCGTTTTTGTGGATTTGCCCTCTTGTTCAATGTTCCTCACTTGGCTGAGCTCAGCGAGTCCTCTGAGTAATGACACCGGTCACACCCATTTCTGATGACATGTCACTCGTGTGCATTGCAGTGAAGAATTCTCCACATGCGTCTTGTTCCTCCCTCATGACTGTCAATAGTTGCAATCATGAGCCTCACATGGTGATGCGTGTGTGTGTGTGTGTGTGTGTGTGTGTGTGTGTGTGTGCATGTGTGTTGGGGTACAGTCTATGCTTTGATAGCTTGAGAACTCATCACCACCACTAATTTTGCAACAATGGTGCACAAGGTGGGCTTTCTTTAGCGGGAGCTCATGCTACTTTTGCTTGGTTTCCAGGTTCCGGTACCCTGCCCTAGGGGGGTGGGTATCCATCGCTCACAGGCATTGTTTGCCCCAGGCTAACTGTGTGCTTCTTTTCCACAGGTGGTTGCCACAGCAGCCTTAAGCCAATCAGCAACCGTCCCACCACGGCCGTTGCTGCTGCTGCAGCTGCTGCCGCGGCCGCCATGCTCTCTGTGGACCCCGAGGGACTCAGGGGCCCGTCCCCCTCCAGTGTGCAACCGTACCATTTCCTGACACTGGCACCCATCAGAATACCCCTGTGGACGACCACTTTCTCAGGTAACCTCAAAGTGCTGTCCTTATGGACTGGATGCTCTTTCAAGACGGTCCGGCTTGTGAGTGAGGCTGGGCTAGCAGGCCCCACTTGGCTTCCTGCTCACTGCCTCTGGCTCTGGATGTGTGCTGTGGCACATTTGAATGGGAGGAATCCTCAGTGGGCTGAGGCAAGGTTCGCTCAATGTTGAACTATACGTATGGACCTCTTATGTAGAGCCAGACCTGGCTAAACTTACTCTGGCTCTCTCTGTGTGTGTGTGTGTGTGCGCATGTGTGTGTGTGTGAGAGAGAGAGAGACAGACAGACAGACAGAGATAGAGAGAGACAGAGCAAGAGAGAGAGAGAGAGAGAGAGAGAGAGAGAGAATTCCTTGAGGACTGTTCAGAAAGGTTGTGGAAGAACCTGCTAGTGACGAGGGCTAACATTTTCTTGTGTGGAGTGTGTTAGTTTGCCAGACAAGCCTCGGGAGTCTGCACCTGTGACGCACCAAATCTGAGTTTGAGCCTCCCTGATCCCTGCCTGGGATGGTCAGGCGGCCAACCGAAACTGGGAAGGCCAACTTCCAAGACTGACTCGGTGATGTAGATCGTCCCAGAGCCGTGGGCACCTCTGCGAATATTCTTGCCTTGTGAGAGGGGCAGATTTGCTGATGTGGGACTCAGGAGGGAGAAAAAGTTGGAGGAGTTGGATCTGTTGTGTCCACTGCCACGCGTCTGCGTGTTGACTGGAACCAACATGCTGTGTGCCTCCGCGAGCCTGCGCTGCGCTGTCTACCTCAAGCGCAGCAAGAGTGGCTGCCATTTCCAGAAATATGGAGCAAATTCTTGGTTCTTATGAGCTGGCACTATTGCTTTCCTTTTATTTGTTAATGTGACATGAATATTAACTTCTATGGGAGACAGAATTACTTTACTGAGTGTCCTAAATATGAAAATTCAGAGTCTGAAATGCTCTAAAACTTGAAGTCTTCTGAGCTCTAATATGACATCACAAGTGGAAAATTCCACACTATAAAACTTTATATACTTTATTTCTTACAATGTTTTTTTTGATAGCTGGGATTGAATTTAGGACGTTGTGCTTACCAGGCAAGAACTTATTCCTCTGAGCTATCTCCTTGGCTCCCTGTTCTAGCAAATTTTTTAAAAATATTACATAAATTATCTCTAGAATATATATATATATATATATATATATATATATATATATATATATTGTGTCCATGGGACATAAATTAATTTCATGTTCAGAGTTGGAACTTATACACAGAGTACATCATTGTGTATAGGCAATTTAAAACAACCTGAAATCCAAAACACTTCTGGTCCAAAGCACTGTGGTTAAGTGATGTTCAACCTATGTAATTATTAGGTTCTTTGTAACAGAAAACTTACCACTGTGTTGTCATACACACACAAACACACATGTGTACATGCACATTTGGTATAGAAACTCAGCCTAGTTTAATTCTTTCCTTTTTTTTTTTTTTTTTTTTTTTTTTTTTTTTTTTTTTTTTTTTTTTTTGTAGTACTAGGGATTGAACTCAGGACCCTGTGCTTGCCAGGCAAGCACTTATTTTCCTGAGTTATCTCCCTGGCCCTCTTTCCAATTGTTTAGAGTGCTTTGGGTTTGTTGAGATATTTTTTCTTGATAATCTAATGTGCTTTTTCAAATGGACTTTTGACATTCTGTATTTCTATATTGGTTTGTTAAATTAGCCAATCAGTAGACGCTGTATTCTCAAGAACATAATCTGATTTCTCTTTCCACATGTCACTCAAGATGCTTATACAGTGGGGAACCACAGTACATGCATAGTGGATAATCTCTGTATAGAACCCACATTTATAGCTGTGTCAGGATGTTTGTTGAGATCCATCAGTCCAATGGTATTTATGAAGGCTGATATTAGTTTTCAAGGAAATTCATCTTAACATAAATCTATGTACCACAGAATGGTTTTACTTTCCATGATCTTATATGATTTATGAAATCTCATAAGAATCAGGTACCTTTTCATGTTTGTAATTTTTTTTGTGTGTGTGGAACTGGGGTTCAAACTCATGACCTTGCACTTGCCAGGCAGGCATTTTTGCCGCAAAGCTATCTCTCCATCCCCTCATATTTGTAATTCTTGAAGGTTCTATATTTAAGTCACTAATCCTATGATCTTAGTGAGAAAGGCATCAATGGGTAGGCCTTGTAGCACCTGCAGAGATGGTGCCGTTGATAAGAATTCATTCGGTCTTAAGAAACAAGCTCTGGACAAGGTAACACAGGTTGAAGTTGGAAAGCAGTCAGGGCTGGGTCAGTTCCAGTGACCTTGGCCAAGCTTGGTTCAGTGTCTGCCAGTGTATGGACTCCTGCCGGCAGTGCCCTGAGTGACCCCTTCTTCAGAAAGTGGGAGGCCAGCATCACTGTCCTAGGTGTCTCCTCTCCATGCATGCAGCGCCTAAGGAGAGGGTGGTCATGCTCACGATGCTGACTTTCATCACATTCCTTTGAGTACTTTCAGAAAGCCAAGGCTTGAAGGATCAGGAGAGTTGTACCGCCTCTTGCCCACCAGGGCCTTGCAGAGCTGGTTCTAAAACACTTCTCGTCACCAGTAGGATGAGTGAGGTTGACGAGATGCCTGTACTGATGAGCTGCTCACTAGGAAATTCCTGACACCTCTTAATATAGGTGAACGAGAGGAGGCAAGAGAGTGATAGAGTGTCCATGGGGGGGGGGCTCACCAATAGGGGGGAAAGAGAGCAAGACACAGGATGCCAACAACCAGCCAGTGCAGGCTTCTTCAGACTGTGAAGTTTGCTCCTTATGCGAGTGATGCTATAAAAGTCTGTGGCCTTTAAGGGAGCTATGAGGGGTGCAGTCCTATTCTTCACTGGGAGATACTCATCCTCTTCCTCTTCGTAGATAAGTGGACTAGGCTGCTTGATTTACATCCGTCACTCGGTGATAAAAGCCAAATGGCCCTACAGGGCCCACGTAGTTTGAGTTACCTTTTTCCCCCTGGAGACTCCTTGTCTTCGACAGCAGTTGTGGATGGCTGTGGCAGCGGGAGAGGTTACTCCCGGGGTCTCCTGGGCAGGGGCTGGGGCGGCTGCTTCACGTCCCACAACCCTTCGTGTTGCCGCATGGTAAACAACATTCAGTTCTCAAAGTTAGCTTACAACCGGAGCTCGGGGCCACTTAACAAATTTCAGGATTCTTGTATGTGAGCTCGGAGAAGCTCCTCTGGGAAAGCACATGCTCTGTTAGCTGTGAGACTCTAGCGGAAACAGGCTCTGCTGCAAGGAGGCAGAGCCGGAAGAATTATACCTAATTATGTGCATGTTGCGAGTAAGTTACCAGAGAGCGTTTGAAGATGCCCACCAGGCCCTGAACGTAGTTGCAAGCCGGGTTCTCTCCCTTGGAGCGCTGTCTGCACAGCCTGCCCAGGGCTGCTTCCTCTTCTCTGGCCAGGCACCCCTTGACCTCCGGCCCACGGCAGTCTGTTCACACAGCTGTCCCCTTCCCAGTCTGCGTCTTTCTATGCTGCTGACTGAGCGAGGTCCAGGAAGCTGAGCTGAACTCAGCCACGTCCCATCTGAGGGACCCTGAATGGCTTGCTGGGCTCAGCACACGGCTCTCCTCACGGCATCATTTCTAACGTTGTTACTTCCCGGGGTGCCCCTGACTAAGGGCGCGAGGCACACGCACGGCTCAGGTGGACCGCAGGAAGCACCCAGAGCTGTGCCGCCCTCTGCGCTGCCAGGGTGTGCTGGGACAGCCGGGAGGAGCCTCCGCAGAGGCCATCTGTGCAGTGCTTCTGTGCCACTGTGGTCTACAAGCAGGTGCCAGTGACATGGCTCGCTTTGCTTCTTTCTGTGTCTACCTTAGGGCTTCTAATTACTGAGCAAACACCTTTGGGGCCAGAGGTCTAGAGTTTCTTACTTCTCAGTTTTTATCCAGAGTAGGAGGAAGGCAAGTGGAAGCCCTTAGCGAGGGAGCAGAAACACCTCTGTGGATATCCTGAGGATGGAGTCACCTCACCTGTTCACCGTTTTGGTCAGACCTTGTGCCAGCGTGACAAGTGTTTGCTGCAACGGTACTCATGTGCTCAGAGAACTCTGGTGCTCCCCTCTCCTGGCCTGGATAAATGGAGGGATTTATCTGTTAAAAGATGATAGTATTTATTTGAAAAAGTTGGCCCACCATTTCTTAGGCATTCCAGCGAGAAAGGTGAAATACGAGCGAGTAGCTATAGTCTCTCCTAGCACAAATTACTATCAAATACAAATATTAAAAAGGACCATCTGCCTTGGAGATCATTTGCCACCTGTTCTTTTGCTTCCAGAACTATTTAATGGTTTAAATGTAACATGTTGTCCTGCCATAGAACAGCTGGGGAGTGACTATTTTGCTTTTCTACCGGGCACTTGCCAGCCAAACTACACAACAAGTCAGAGAAGTCTTTAATCCGGAGTGCTGCCGCCGAGGCTTTCATGTGGCCGCCGGCTGTCCTCATTAGCAGAATCTGCAGACGCTAAGACAGGCTCTGTGACAACAACGATCCAGTCATTCAGGCATGGATTCTTTCTTTTTGGAAAACATCTCAGAATCGTTTTCTCCCCCACTGTAATCAAAACTGTCATAATAGGTATTAACATGTTGGTGCTTTCTAGGGACCAAAATATTCTAATGTTGGAAGCACATAATTGCTTACACCCCAAAATGTTGGAAATTCTGTAGGCTCCTGAGAGAAAGACAGGCGTTTCTGATGAGAGAGATTATGCTGCCTTTAGTGAAAAATGGTTTGATATTAACCAACCAGTAAACAGAAGCTTTGTGTGGTTTGTTACCTGTGGTAAGCAAGCTCCTCTTAAGGGTGCGACTGCAGACAGGAAAGTTGACCCTCTGCAGTGAGCTGCATCGGGGGCAGGTTTGTTTATCTTATTAGCACCCAAAAGCAAGATCTGGCCCGGTAGCTGCACCCCGAGAAGTGTGCCAATCATTCTGCTGCTGCTGCTTAAAAATATGTTTACCGCATGCAAATGTTTCATCCCGGACCATGTACTGAGGAGTGTGGGCTCTTTTGAATTTTACATGAACATAACCATAGTCATGAATTCTTGCGTGACTGTCTTTCTGTGGGGTTGTGCTCTCCTTCGTGTGTCTGCTCTGAGGCCAGTAGCTACCACACAGGCCTGCAGGCCTGTTCTCTAGTGAGAAGCAGTTATCCCTGTAACTGAGCCACATCACATAGCAACCTCCATACTTGGCAATGCTTGGGCTCTGGAAGCCCAGTGCATCTTTGTCTCCCCCCCCATCCCCCTTGGAGGTGTGTTCTGCTCTGGAGCTGAAGCTACTCTGCTAGAGTGCCTCTTGGGGCCTTTGTCAGCTCTCTGGAGCCCTGCATCTCCTCTGCCTTCAGTGTCCCCTGCGTCCTCATCTGAGGTAACTACCATCTGTGCTTGATCACCTGCTTTCCCCGGGGCTTGGGCCTGAAATTACAGAGCTGTTTTTCAGGAGGTACCTCCACTTTCCAACAGAGATTGCCAACTCCATTGTTAAATTCAGGAACTTTTGATTTTCCATTTCAAACAGCCCACTGAGAGAGAGAGAGAGAGAGAGAGAGAGAGAGAGAGAGAGAGAGACAGACAGACAGACAGAGAGACAGAGAGACAGAGAGACAGAGAGAGAGACAGAGAGAGTCTCTCTGCTAGGGGCAGAGCCCCGGATAGAGGGTGGGACTAAAGGATCTGTGGTCATAGAAGCACCAGGAATGAAGGGCTTCTCTAACCTGGGATGTACCAGGGACAGTAGAGGCAGGAGGCCAGAAGGAGCATAGATCTATGAGGCTGGAGCTGGGCCTCAGGAAGCCAGGAGCAAGAATGACCATGATGATGGGATAGAGGGAGGCCAAGCCTGGGATGCAGAGCACAAAGAATGTGCCAGTTTTAATTCTGGAAACTTCCACCGCCCATGTATTTTCCTTTCAGAGTTCTGAGAGGGGTACTGTCCACTAACACCTGGCTGGGAAACGGGCCTAAGAACATAGCGACATCCTGCTGTCTTGATCTCTTCTCTCCCAGGCGCGGCCCTCTATAAAGGCTGTTAGGAACTAGCGCCACTGGCTGTGGCTCCTGCAGGCAGGAGGGGAACAAGGACACCAGGCAGGATCTGTACTCCACGTCCCGAGGCAGGAAGTGAGCGCCTGGAGTCTGCATAATGAAGGAGAGGTTCATGGTGTGAAGTGGGCCAGCTACAGTTTAGGGAGTCTCGTAAGTGATGAGAAGGCTGATCTCAGCCAGGCAGGCTGTCCGGGCTCCTGCGATGGGCACGAGGCTGTGGCGGTCTCTGCCTCTAGGAGGAAGAGAGAGGATGGCACCTGGGAGTGGCACTAGCACATTGTTTTAGTCACTATTCTGTGGTTGCTGGGACAAATACCCGACACACAAGCTTAGGGGAGGAAAGGTTTATTTAGCTCACAGTTCCTGGAGGTTTCAAGATGCTGCTCCCGCTTTATAGGGCCTGGAAGAGGGGTTGGGGCACTGCTGTGTCCAGGATGATCTGCTCCACGCCTCTGCGTGAAACCGCTGCCTGGTGTGTGTGTGTGTGGGGGGGCCACTCTGACAGTGCATGCTGTCAGTTTCACTGTTAGGGCTTCTCTTGGCCCCGCCGCTCAAGCCCCGCCCCTCGAGCCCTGCGTTTGATAGGCCCATGTCGTACATGAGGCTATGGGGGGACAACCAGATACAAGCCACAACAGCTACTCTCACACTTGGTTGTGACTTACGTCTGCAATCCCATTACCCATTTCTCCTGGCGCTCCCACGGCCCCTGGGAGAGGGCTTCCCACACTCCAGGACCCAGGCTTCCTTTCCCCTGGGAAGCTGTGCTGTTTGACGCTGACTAGGGCATCACGGAGCTAAGCATTCCCTTGGGACCTGTGTTGAAGCTTTGCTACTCTTGGTGGGTGCTCACCTCCTGGGACAGCAGTCAGTACCTGTGGCAGCCACGCCCTTCAGTGGGCTTGCTTCCTCCTTTCTGTGGAATGCGGCTATGCTGTGTGCTTCTCAAGGATTTGGTTGGAAATGAGGAAGCTCTTTCATTGGGTTAGGGGGCAAAGTTTGTTGGCCCTGGAGACCCTACAGCTATCATGAGCTGCAGATACAGAAGCCACCCGCCCTGTTGGGCTACTGTGGGCACAGAACTGTAGCAGTACATCTTTGTGTTCAGTGTTTAGCTTCACCTTGTTCAAACTTAGGGGGAAAGAAGAGAGGATTAGAGAAGACAGTCCTCCACAAAACTGACACCCAAGCAGCGACCGGTGAGCTGGCAGAGGGTTAGTTGTCTTGCGGAGCTCACTGGGGAGAGGTGCTCCCCTGGTCTTGGACAGAGTCTCGCCTCTGGATCCCTGTGCCTGCCCGCAGCTCGGGCAGCCAAGTACGGGGGTAGCCTCTCCCCTAAACTTTGGTAACAGCAATAGTGTGTGCCGTGGTGTGGGGCGTCTAAGTTCCCTGGTATCTTGTCCTAGAGCAGAGTGGGGCTGATTCAGAGAAGAGTTAGAGGACCACCTCATGGAGAAAGGGAATCGGAAAGAGCTTTTGAGAGGCCCTGAGGAAGGAGCTGGCACAACGTCAGCTGTCTAACCTAGACCTCTGCTGCTGGTGACCAAGCAGCACCACAGTGGCCACTCCTTATTCCACAGATAACACGCACTCTGTGGGATCCTTCTGATGCAGGCCTTTGTCTACCACAAAGCCTGCCCGACGCCTCAGTCTGTCAGGAACTTCCAGCCCATTAACTCCTACACTGGGTTGGGGCTCTGCTCTTTGATTGACAGCAGACCAATCAGACAGAGGAGGACTGTGTCCTTCTCGTCAGCGCAGGGTAGGGCCAGTACAGTGTCTCTGTGTGTCCTGGTCGGTGCTCATGAGAACATGAACACGCGCACCTAGCAGCCGTTTCTCCCCAAGGAATATTCATTGGACTCTGACTCAGCAGCTAAAGAGCAAGCCATGACTGCTGTTGGCCAGATTAAGCTGGATCATTAAAATCAGACAGTGTCCCAGCACAGCCTTTCCTTCTTAATAGCATGCAGGGAGAGGGGCCCTCTTGTTAGCAGCCGTGTGTGATTACAGTCCTATTGAATAGACAGGGCTGTTGCCCAAGCCGTACAGGTGTACTTCTTCATGAAAAGAAGAAATACTTTGTGCCCAGATCCTGGTGCTTGTGCACAGGTACACTTGGCAAAGGTGGCTGCTGCTGGTCCCACTCCTTACTTAGTGTCATCAGCCACTAATGGCTTCTGCGAAGAGGACATGGAGGCACTTCCATGCCATTCAGCATAAAAATGAGTTAAATACTCAGAGCTTAGGACATACCGCAGTCTGCAGGACCTATCCCAAGCAGACAGCCATAGTGGAGGACTTACTTTGCAGGGCACCAAGAGGACTCTTCATAACACCAACGTGCAACACGTGGGCTGATGGTGAATCAGGGGAAGACACATGCCAGGGATGGGTAGAGGACAGGGTCTTCGGAGATAACTCAGCACTGGCCCTACCCTATGGCCTGACAAGGGGGATAGGGGCCATGAGCTTGCATAGCTTAGCCTCAGTCCAGCTGAGGGAAGAGCTGCGGTGGGCGAGCCTTGCAACACTGGGAGGCTTGGGCGCAAGGCCGAGGGCATCCAGTGACTTTCAGCAGAGAAACATTTGCTGCTCTGGAATAAAGTCCAGAACCACTGCTGTGCCCACACTGCCCGCCCCCAAAAGGCTTTCTGTGACCTCTCTGGTCAGGTTCGTTGTCAGTAGCAGCACCCAGCAGGAGAAGCAGCCACTCCCTTGTCTTCAGCAACCTTACGGCACAGCCCTCAGTGCCTTCGTCTGAGTTCTGGATCCAGCTGGTCGCAGAGTGAAGAGCGGAGCTGTGGTAGTGCGGGGAAGCTGCTCATAGGGTCCCCGCACCCAGGTTGGAGGGGAGCACTCATCTTCCGGCCCAGTATGCCGTTGTCCTACATGGGCTCCAGATCTGGGAGACCTGGTGCTTTGTGTTGAATGTAAGCTTTTTCCAAGCCAACCTCCTCTACAGCCCATGCCCAGATGCCCAGACGCGCCTGCCCCCGCAACTCCATGTCTCCGTGGACTCAAGGCTTCCAGAATCTACATGAGACAGAGTTAGAGGTTATGTGGTCTTGTGTCTGGAACACGCCTGGTCACAAGTCAAACTCTCATATTATGTTCTGGACAAATCTCTATAAGACTGATCTAATCTGTCTCTTGAAGTCGAACTCAATATATTTGACTTTTTTGTCGTTTGAAAATCTTTCATTATTCAATAACTTTTACTGAGTACATGATTGTCTGGTTTCTTACATTTTTGGAGTCAATTTTTGAAGATTTCTTCTGAGACAATGTCAGTCTTTCCAGGTTGTCAAATTTACTGATATCAGGTGATTCATAGGATTTGGTTGATTTTTAAAATTTCTTGCCATGCCTGTGTAGCTGTTCTTCAGCAGTGGCTTTTGCTGTCCAATGGCCCAGCCCTGCCTTCTGGTCCCAGTCCCTCTACCCAAGGGCTCTCAGAATATGCACCTTGTTCCACTCACCAAATTTGTCCCTTCTCTGCTTAGGTGAGGCTGATGAAGACAGGGATATATTTTTCATGCTTTTTATCCTACTGCTCATCACAGATCCGCCCAGTTGTTCTCTTTGCCTGTATTTAAGCTATGATATACATGCAGATAACAGCATGCTTAGTAGGGTGAAACAATACCATCATGCCATGTAGCAGCTATAATCTATTCATTTAGTAAAATCCTGACTACAAACCTACTGTTACTAATTATCATCCTTAAATTGCACATCTTCAGGCTTGGTCCTAAAAATATCTCCTACTCTGTATGCTTTGACTTACACTTCCCTGATGTTCGGTCTCCACTCACTTTATCTTGGCGTGTTTGACTTCTAGGTTTCCCGTATAAGTACCGAGCAATAGTCTTCTTGCTGTGCGGCTTTAGTTCCTTCACTCTCTGTCGGCCTGCTACTTTTGATCTCTGTCTCTGTCTGTCTCACTCGCACCCACTTGCCCTGCATTGTCCCTGGGGACAGCCATCATCCCAGGGCCCCAACCTGGTTCTGAGTTTAGTTATGGCCAGAAATGTATCCATAGGAGCAGGATAGGCTTGGGAACAACGTGAGCCACCTGTGCTTTTCTAGCTAGAGTGGCTGCAAGTCTAGAAGTTGAGCCTAAGGTTTTTTTTTTTTCCTAGCTGGTGTTTTCCTTTGTATATTTTATAATCCATATATTTTTTTCCAGTCATTGATATGATGAGTACTTATTTGCATATTTATGAAAATAGGTAGAGAAATGTAAATAAGGAAACAAAGCTTGCAAACCATCCAGCTGTCTTCCTGCCTTGCAGGCTACAGTTGCCCCCTTCTGCAAGAGCTACAATTCCATTCCACCTCTTTAAAGTTACGGAGCTTCAGGCCACGTGAGGACTGCTTCTCGCCCCCACGGTGGCAGGTGGTTTTGCGTAGATGTCCCTGGAAGGATCCGCATGGGATCAAGTGTGCTCTGTGTGGGCTTTGATTCTACTGGACAGAGGGCCTTTTCTGCCATCTCCATCCGTTATTAATCACATGGCTCCAAGTGTGTTGCTCCCAGGGAGCCTTAGCCTGGGCAAGGTCAGTGCTTGCCCAGGGTGTTCTTTCTCGATGCCCAGGAGGGTGTCTGCCACGTTTGCACGCAGAGTCTTCTTTGCTGGGAGAAGACTGTGCTTGAGTTCTCTGAGCAAGTACAGACTGGTGTTTTCTGTTCCCAGGTTCTCATTTGCTAAATAGAACTGTTTTTGCTTCCAGTAACGGACAGTTCGGCTGCAGAGGATAAATAACCCACTGTTGTATGTGACCAAGTATGAGCACGCATGCGCAGGCATGTACAAGAGCACACACATGAAGTTCCCAGCCAAGCAGAACCCAGAGAAGAAGGTAGAGTGACCAGTGTATTTTTAGACTCAAGGTATCTGTCATCCACAGTTTTCACAACTGAAAAGACAATTGGAACCACGTATGTTAGGATTGCTTTTTTTAAAGGAAGTATTGAAGTTACTATTGCTATCAAAGGAGAAGCTGGCTTCTTGGGCTGAGAGGATTCAGGTGTGACTGCTACGGGCACTCTGGAAGGAAGTGCTGACTTAACTGGTGGTCCTGACGTATCCTTTCAGATGCAGCTGTATCTGCTAAGGTGTGGGGAATGACCGGCTCCTAACTGCGTAAGAAAGTTTCTGGTGCCCCTTGGTTATTCACAAGCTAGTCTGAGGCACTTTCTAAGGGTGGACAGACAGGTGCAGAGCTTCAGCCGGGCAGCACAGCACCGGGCAGCCGTGCTCCGCTACGCTGCTTCTCTCGCTGGAGCAGGAGCCATCAGCACGGCGTGCGCTCCTAGTACTCCCTGCTGTCCGTATTCCAGCCTCTGTGATATGTGTACGTATTCCACGCAAGCTTCTGTAGGTTAGGGCGTTTATGTTTTTGGAAAGGCGGTTGGGCACTGCCATGACAGACACAAGGGAGAGGGGCTGCAGGCTTGGATTAAGCAGAGGAAGGTGGGCGCCGAGAAGCGGCTGAGTTCTGGATCTGACTGTCAGGTTCGGACAGCAGCTGGGCTGACAGGAGGCTTGTGGGTGTGAGAGGAGAGAGAGTCAAGGACAACCACCAGAATGCTTTCTGAGCATGTGTGCAGGAGTGCCCCTGCGAGCCGGGCTCGGAGGACTCCAGGCTGCGCAGGCGCGGGAGTCGGGTCCCGCGGCTACTCTATCTCTGCCTCTTCCTCTCGCTGCCAGCTTCCTCTCCAGGTGGGCCGCCTGTAACTGGCCGCTCAGTCTCTCTCCTGTGACTCCTCTGCATGCTGTTCGGGTGGACTTTGTCCCTTCGTACCGCTGACACGAGTCAGGGAAATCAGCAACACCTTGCATTTTCCTAAATCCGGCCACTTCCCTGGGCTGCCCTGCCGATGCTTCGCCAGCATCTTCCTTGGAGCGGTGTGCTTCTCCCTCCGGGTCATTCCTGTGCCCGGCCTGTCTGGCTCTCCTCTGTCCTGAACTACTTTCCCCTCTGTCCTCCGTCTCAGCGTGAGTGACCTGAGCTCAGCCTGGGCTTCTCCTTTGCCAGCCCAGTCTCCATGGCAGCGCAATAGCTTGGGCTATGGGTGCAGCTTCCAATACGGCCTCTGAGCCTTAAATAACTGCAGCCTCTGCCTCCTTCTCACTGCCCCTGAATTCTGGCCCAATTGGCCAGAATTGGCCCCAGTTCTGGTTCTGAGAGTCCAAACGTCTACGTGACATTCCCAGTTGCGTGTTTAACATTCACAGTGCATCGAACAGATTCCCAAGCTGAGCTCAAACGTCCTTAGAATTTTATTGAATAAGATATAATTTTTATTACGCTCATTTTTCTCAAGGCAGCATCTGGGGAGAGAAATAGCAGAGAATCCGAGCAGTGGAGATGCATGTAATAGCCGTGGGCTGAGGGGTGACCACACCGATGGCTGCTGTCACAAGTCTGTGGTCACTGAAGGTGTGCCCTTGTTGTGGACTTCGACAGGACACCTGTGGTCTACCAGGAAAGTGTGTGCTGCCTCTGCACGAGACATCTGATTTGCATTATGTGTGTGGCCTAGCTGCCACCACCTAGGTGTGGTAAAGTTATGGAGCCTGTGTAAGATTGATTGGGCTTGTGAAAAGACATCTATGAGGTAAGCAACCATTAATTAGTAGCAATGGACCTGAACAAACACTTAATTGAAGGCATACAAATAGGTAAACACAGAGTGACCATTTGATCCCAAAATTCTACTTCCAGGTATAAACCCAAAGCACAAAGAAGGACTTGTGCACAACTATTCATGGCAGCATTATTTACTGTGGCCAAAAAATGAAAACAACTTTAATGTCCATCAACTGATCAATGTATAAACTAAATAGTCTCCCCATGAAATAAGATATTACTCAGTAACAAGAAGAAATGAAATACTACATGCTACAATAAGAATGAAATTTTCAAAACCTCTATTCACATGCTATATGGCTTATGTTACAGGTTCTATTCTATTTTTGTTTTCGGAACTGGGGATCAAACTCAGGACCTTGCACTTGCCAGGCAGGCACCTGTGCCCCTGAGCTATCTCCCCAGCTCTAGTCTATTATGTTTAAGTTATGCAAAATGAGCAGAAAGGACAAAAATCAGAGCGATAAGAAGTAACTTAATGCCTTTTAAGGAATGTGTTTTAGAGGAAAAGTTTGCGTGGACAAAGGTAGGCACTGCGCATACAGGCAGAGTATCTTTTTGGTTCATGAAATGCTATGAAATTAATTATGATAAGGGCTGCACAACTGCACGAATCTTGTAAAAGTCATTGACCGTGAACTTTAAGGGAATGAATTTTACAGTGTATAAGGTATGTATGAATTTACCCCTTTCCATCCCAGCTGCTGCAGGAAGCGTTGCCGGGAAGGGGTGAAGCCGCGCATTGCCACAGGTGCTCTAGAGAAAGATGCGTTAAACCTACATCAGATTCCAACGATTAAACATGCTTCTGTGGACAAGGAGGGCAGGAGTGGTCTGTCAGACAGACTGGGTCCAGTGATTTTCAGTTCAAGTACATCTTGCAGTCATTTTCATTCCTTTGCTGGTCGCTTTAAGGATCTGCATGAAGGCTGTCCAAATGGCATGGGGTTGTGTGCTGTCGGGAGAGGCCTGGTGCTGACGCCCAGCTTCCCCTGGGCATTTCTTACCCAGCAACAATGAGAGGCCCTAGGGGTGCCCTGCTGCTGATACGTTGGTACAGCAGTGAGTGACAGGTTCTGGCCTCTGTTCCCAGGACACCGATGCCAGTCCCTCTGCCCCACAGAGGTGGGCTCTTCAGGCAGATAAGCCGTACACTTTGGCCTGTCTCGGGCTTCCTGACCCTTCCCCAGGAAGTAAACTCTTCGGATGGCTCAGAGCTGCTCAGTGGCTTTCTGCCACCGAGATCCTTTAGAGAGCAGAGCAGGGGTATCCTGGTGGAAACACCAGGAAGAGTGAAAGCCAATAGTTGTTTAAAGGATTGTGGCCTGCAGGGAGCCTTGGAGAGGCCACAGGACACGATTCCCTCTACATGGCATTTCTTCTCTGCTCATGGAAGTTACTGGAAGCAGCCATAGCAGTAGCTGCTGCCGAGAGCATCTCACAGGCTGGGTCTTTGGTGGAGTGGATGCGCTTGGTGGCCTAGTTCTGTATCCATTGGTGCTCCCATGTTCAGAATGGGTCAGCACTTAATGAAATGCCTTCCTTGGGACCCAAGGGTGTGCTTCAAAGGACCCAGGAGTGCTCTGCGCAGGTGTAGCAGTCCTGGAGATGCTCCGACCACTTCCTAGCAAGGGTTGCTAAACAGCTGGGGTTTCTCGGGCCTTCTGACCCACTGGCACTTGGTGTTGGTGCAGAGTGTGAGGGTGGGTGAGGGAGTGGTCAGCCACATGCGAGGTCAGGGGACTAGCTGGGCCACAGGGACCCAGGCAGGATACACAGCCCTCAGTGCATGGAGGGACTTAGGCTGATGAAAAGGACAGCCTGGAGAGGAGTGTGAGCTCTGGATGAGAAAAGCTGGGGCTGGTTGGATGGAGGATGGAAGCTCGGGATAGGACAGCGCAGTGCTTGCTGGGAAGGGGAAATGTGGAGGGCAGGCAGAGATGCATCAGAAACGTGATGCATGGGACCGCTGGGCATGGGACTGTGCACCCAGGGGGTAGGGCCAAGCCTGACTAGGACAGGGCCTTGGGACCAGGGTGCTGGGCTCCTGGCTCTGTGCAGTTAAGGGGCCAGGGGTGGTGCTTCCTCTCCTGCTCTCTCCAGAAGGAGTTGCCTTCTATTAAAGGTTGAAAGTGTGTCTCTCATGCTCTTTGCTAGGAGGATCTTACTATTATGCAGTAACAGTTCTCACCAGAAAGTAACAGTTCTCACCAGAAAGTAATGATGTGTTCCAGGTGCTGAGTGTGCTAACGACTCTAATTTGATCATTATGTAATGAATGCATGTGTTACAATATCACACAGCACCCGAGACATGCATATAATTATTACATAGCAATTCAAATAAATAAGACAAATAGAGAAATAGAGAAGAACTAGAAGATGCTACAAAGGGAAACCATGAAGAGCTAACCTGCTAATGTGATTAACTGAACTTGTGAATTGTATGAGCATGCATGCAGGGGCAGACACACACACACACACACACACATTCATACACATTTAAATAACTGGTAAACTTGCAACTTTAAAATTGTTCCTATTATTTTCTCAATTGCATGTGAAGTTACTTAATATATTTATTTATTTATTTATTTATTTATTTATTTATTTATTTATTGCCTTTTTGAGACAGGGTCTCACTATGCAGTTCAGGCTGGCCTTGAGCTCACTTTTGTAGCTCAAGCTGGTCTCGAACTCGCACTGATCCTCCTGCCTCAGCCTCCCGAATGCTGGGATTACAGGCGTGAGCCACCACGCCTGGCTCCAATATTTTTATTTATAACAGCTCTTTAAATCTCTTTCCTGGAGAGACACACTGGAAGGTAATTTATACTCTAGCTTTATTTTTAAATAAATACCTTGTAGTCAAAACTCTCAGCAGGAGGAACCAGTACTACACAGTTCTTTCCCAACCGAGAGAAACACACGCTTTCCCTTGGCTTGTCCCGAGCTCACCACCATTGCTCTTCACGCCATTTTCAAACTTTTAGAAAAAGAAATTAATGAAAGAGTTGTCCTTTCCCACATCTAACTGAACAGCGTCGTGACAGGCGTTATCATGATGTGCTGCTGGCCACAGTGTGATGGTAACTGATTCTCATTGTTAACCTGAAAAACAAATGCAAGAATGTCCTTCCCGTGTCCTCCTCTACCAAGCACGCAGGGTGCAGGGAGGGGCCTCCTCCATGCCAACCTGCCTGCACTCAGCTGTCTGTACTGCGGCATCCTCTCCCCAGCCAGGAGGATCCCCTGGCAAACTCTGAATACCTCAGCTCAGCCTTTCCAAGGGAACAGCCTGGAGCTCACGAAATATAACTCCAGAGACATGAGCTAGAGCATGGCTGTTTCTTGACTTGGCCCATTCTTAAAGCCAGAGGCATGAAAGGATGGGCTGCTGTCCAGAACTCGGTAATCTGCTCCCCAGGCTTGTTGAATAATTCAGACACAAACCGGTGAGCATGCACAAGGGTGTGCTAGCGAGCGAAGCTGTACGTGCCCTGCTGAAGCGATGAGTGTGGTTCTTGTGAGTGTACGTGAGCCTGGCTTGGGCCTGGCCAGGGGAGCAGGTGTGAATGATGGCATGGTGGGGACGGAGGATGCAGCTGTGAGCACCAGGTGCGAGGTGGACCTAGGAAATGGTTGCGGCCAGTATCCTGATCAAAGAAGGATGGTGGAGAGGAAAGCAAACGACGAGGTGTTCTGAATCCCGCTTTTGATCTGTTGTGCCTGAGATTTTTTGGTTGTGGTTCTTTTTGACTTTTATGTTGTATCCTGTCCTGAGTAAGTGATGAACTTTTCTACCGAAGAAACCTTATCATCTATGTACCTGTTATAGCTTGTGTCTGGATGTCCCATTTAAAACCTCATGCACTTTTAGATGGGACTTTCTCAGAGTTGAATCTAGAGATTATGGTGGCTTCACGGTTCAATGATCAGATTAAAGGTGTTAGGTTAAGGTTGCATGCATGACGGGTTAGTCTGCTGATTAGGCTGACTCAGTCTTAACCCCAGCTGACTGGGCCAGATAAAGTGGGTAAGAACACTTGGCTCACAGTCCCTTACTGTTTTGGCTGTCCGCTGCAACTCTGTGCCATGGTGCCTGGGAGTCAGCCAACTGTGGACTAAAATCTCTACCAACTGGGAGCTAAATAAGCCTTTTCCCCTTTAACTTCAGTTGTCAGGTATTTTATTGCAGCAACAAGAAAAGTAACTAAGACAGTGCCCTAGCGGCGAGGCCAGCAGAGGTCCTGTGTTCATTTGAGCGCCATCTGGAATTACACCGGGCATTTAAGGGAAAAAGAAAGGCCTCCTGTACCAGGCAGAATATACCTATTGATAAACACATGTTTTCAAAATATGATAATGATGAGGAGAGTATCAATATGATTTGCCTCAGCTGGTGCATAATATTTCAATATACAACAGTTTACAGTAAAAATGGAAATGTTGTTACGCTCTTCTAACTTCTCTTCTGCTTTCCCTGTGGCGTCTCCCTGCTCTGGCCTTGCTCACTCTGTAGCCGCCATAAGCTCTAGGGTCCCCTCTGTGTATGCAGTCCCAGCCTGCTGACCTTCCCCTCCCGTTGTTGGGTTTTGGCCTGGCCAGCAGCCCTCTTGGCCCAGCCGCCGTCCCCGTGCAGGGCGCCATGATCTCCTCTTCTTTCTACGCTCAGCCTCTGGAACATCAACCTTCTTTCACAGAGCTCCCGGCTGACTCTTGCCCCTCCTCGTGTAGATTGTCACGTCCAGGCTGTCTGAGCGCAGCCTGCGTTGTCCTCAGCGGTGTGCAGGTGCTGTCTGCTACTGCCCTCTGAGCCCCGCCTGAGGCCAGAGGGGTCCTCTTCTCTCCAGCCCATGCAGGCACATCCCGGTCCTTGGTGGCCTGAGCAGAAACCTTTCAGAGACTAGCGCAATGTTGGAATCTCTTGACTCTGCCACTCCAATAACACCCAGCACTTGCTGGACACTTGTGCTCTGTTGACCATAAACAGCAGTCGTTTTTTATCTAAGGGAACAACCCCTGTGGCAGGCTCTGGGATGCCTCCTGGGGTACTTGACTGACGCTCATGATCAGTACAAGGAAGGACAGCTCGCGTTCTGTGCAGAGCCGACAGCGCTTCCCAGCCCTGCTGTGGGCGCAGTACCAAGCAGAAGCACTGTGTGCTGAGAACGTGAGGCCTTCGCCTGGCTGGAGCCACCACCTGGCCCCCATGCTACACCAGGACCAGGCTCCTTGCGAGGCTCCATCCCATCCTCTGCGTCGGGCCCAGCTCTGCCTCCCAGCACACTTCCCACCCCCGCGGAACAGCCCCATAGCCCGTCTGCCACCTTGCATCTTGCAAGGCTCTATTTGGATTGTTTAACCCTTAGCTGGGACTCGTCGCACCTGGCTCCAGAGGCCCCGCTGCCACTGCGCATTGTGCTGGAGGTTCTGGAGAAGCAGGTTTGCCCGGGTGACAGTGAAGCGCTGCCTCATGAAGGGCTGCGGTGTGCACCAGAAGCCAGGCTTCGAGCAGGAGCCCCCTAGCTCTCAAGTGAAGGAACTGAGGGTACCCAGCAAGTCAAAGCAGCTTCATCGCCCAGCTTTTTTTTTTTTTATCTATTATTTTAAACCTACTAACAAGCTATATAACATTGGCTGCTATTCCCCAAAATAATTAATCATAGACAAACTGAAAGAATTCCAAAGAGGCTAAGCCGGGCAACCCCATCTAATAGATTAAATGCTGTATTTACTATTGCCCGAGAAGTCTCCTCTCGTTTGACTCTTAATTATATTTTGCTGTTTCTTTTTCCAGCTCACAGCAGAGTCATGGTGGTTCCTGCTCTGCAAACTGGTGGCAGTCATACCAGCGAGAGCCCTTGGGGAGCTCATGGCCCCCCAGGCTTTCTTCCTACAGATCTGTCTCCAAGACATTCCTGATTCCTCTGACAGGAGCATGTAACTCAAGTCAGGCTCATTTTCAGAGCAGCGGTGTGATGGGCAGTGACAGCTCCTCAGCATGGCTTCGTCTCCAGAGTTGGCACTCAGCCTTGTCTTGGTGTCTCCATCTGGGTCCCGCTGTGCACCTGCCTCTTGCCATCATTGCCAAACTCCTCCCGCTCCCCAGAGCATCTTGGGAAATTGACACAGGGTCCTATGCAAGGCAGGTGTGCAGAGTGTCCCTGAGGGGTGGGGGCACCCAGGCTCGAGGCAGGAACTGAACACCTAGACCAGGTGACCTTGTCCACAAGGAAAGCGTTTTCTGGCTTTGCTGGGACCTCAGTGGCCATGGGCTACTCTTTGGTCACACTGACTAGGATCTGACTAGAAGGGACACCCCCTGCCTCCTGAGACTCTGGAGCCAGTTGTGGCCTACGGAATCCACAATGTTGTATGTGAGTTGCCTGCATTTCCTGTAGCTGCTCCACTCAGAACCTCTGAACTCACTTTTGCAGGCTGCTGAGAGCCTACTCGCACCCTCCCTCCTACCTCCCACCTCTGGCAGCCCATGCCTGGGAGGAGCCCCACCCCTTCCGTCCTCAGGGCCAGACTCACTCTGCCCCAGATAAGTGCTGCGACTGACCTGTGCCGGGCGATGCCTCTTCTGCTCCCTGGCATGTTTTCTTGGTTTGATTTTGTGCCTCTTCTCGTTCATTCACCTATACATGGAGGTAGAGGTCTGATGATGAATAGTGAGAATCTCTCATCCTAAGAAACCCTTCCACATGCACACGTACAGGGGCAGCTGCTTTTGGCTGCAACTACTGGTAGTTTATCTTCTATAGTATTTTGAGATAACTTTGCCATCCTAACTTAGTGGTTTTCTTCCTTGATTTGTCAACCTTCAACATTGGCTCTCGGAATTTTATGAAAACTGAAGATTGTGCCAGTATTTTGTGACTACACCGTGAGAAAGTTAGCTCCTGGTAGCTTCTAAGCCACCCTGAGCAGGCAGTGACTTAACACAGTGGTCATTGGTGGAACTTGTGCTTCTGTGGGTCACAGCCTGGGCTAGGCTCAGAGGGGCAGCTCTACTGCAACAAGCCTCCGACCTGTAGGGAATTCTGTATGTGTTAGACCTCACAAATTCCTATGTGCTGCTAAGAATAACTTTTTTAGGCTGACAGCAAGCATATGATCATATGCCTGTAGGATTACCCCTCAAAGACTTCCTAGAAGCTGCCGTGTCACTGGTCTGAGATTGGTCATCCACCAACCAAAGTGACAGTTGACAGGAAGGTACGAAGGGAGAGCAGAGGCAACAGAAGTGTCCAGCTGGGCCAGCCCTAGGGTCCAGAGCTGGAGGAGGCGCTCAGCAATGCTGGCTGCTTTAAGCCACTGCCTGGAGTTTGCTCAGTTATACCTGTAAATACCTGAGGCGTACATTTTTTTTTTTTTTTTTTTCAGGACCAAGGTTCGAACTCATGACCTTGCACTTGCCAGGCAGGCACTTGTGCCATGGAGCTATCTCCCCGGCCCCTTTGAGGCGTACATTGATACGAGAAGTGAGCACTGCTCCAGCTAAAACCAAGTAGAAAATCTGACAAGTCGAGGGTGGTATCTAGTAAACCTAGGTGAAACGGCTTCTAGGAAATCTGGCAGATGTAGCGCTACAGAAATTCAATCCCGTACTGAATTCACCTTCGCCTCCCAATGGGGAATTTGCCTTGGTTGTGCTAGGCGGCTGCTTTCTTGAAGCTGTTTCTTAGCATGCGTGGCCGTGGGCATAGGGCACTTGTTTCTGCTTAGCAAGAGGCTCTGGTGTGGGTCTGGCTCTTTTCTGCTTTGGATAGCTAAAGTGCAGGGCTCTGGATATAAACCAGAGGTCGTCCTGTCCCCACACTGGGAGGGCCCTGGGCGGAGCGGCCTGTCCTGCCCTTCCTCACCTCATGCCTGTCTCCAGCCCTTCTTGTCACCTTCTACAGCCCCGCAGAGTCCTCTCACCCGCTCCGGGCTCTCTCTCTCGGCCTCTTCAAGCACTTTGCACTTGCTCTTTCTCCATCTATTTTGTGGGGGTGGGGGGACACAGAGAAATGCGCAGGCACGCTCACCTCCTCTGAGAACCTAAAGGACCCCGTTGGGGTCCCCAGGGATTGTGTCCGCGCTCAACCTGGTCAAATTATGACAGAGTCCAAAGTCGTCACTCTCTAGGGAGGAGGAAGACACAGACACACAAAGGAAATAAAATTGATCATGATTTATCTGATAGGTGAATGAACAGGCAAAGTGACGGCAGGGAAGAAGCCCTCACCCGCCCTTGGGGGCAACCACGCCTTGTGACCAGTGCGAGGCTCGGGCCTTGTGTCTGGCACGCAGTTCCCTGAGGCTGTTCCGTGCTTGGTGCTTGTTCCAAGAGGGGCTTCATGAGGTGTGCGCAAGGCATGGAATGCATCTCTGAGAAAGGGCCTTATGATTCTGCATGGAATTGAAAACATAGGGGTTCACCAGCTTGCCCCTGGACTCCCACGGACAGGTGCCCGGGACAGAGGCCTTGTTCTGTCACAGGGACTAGTGCAGCTGGACTGCTTTGGAGGAACGAAGGACTCTGTCCCAGTTTCAGTTGTCCTGGCTCCCAAAACCCCTTGGCATGTGGTTTTCCCAGGTGCTTTGAGAAGCCTCGAGAAGACACCCTAACCATTTGTGGGCCAGGAGGGGCCCTGGAGGACCTTGGCTCTGACCAGAGGCTGGAGTCTCTGTGCCTTGAGGAGTGGGCACAACCCCGTGCATGCAGGGCCCAGGAAGAAGCTAAGTGGCGAGATCTGTGTATTCCAGTGCACCACGGCTGCCCAGCTCTGCAGTGGCTGAGGCCCTCAAGGTCAATCCTATAAAAGCCCCTTCACTGCTGCTCTGCTGACCCTTTCTTACCTTTTATCTCTGGCACGTCAAGTTCTGAGCTGTTGACAGCCCTTCTGAATATCAATCTGGATCTCTCAGGGTAGTGTTTTGAAAGACATTTGATTATTACCAAACTTGTTTCCATTATTTGACCACTTGTCAAAATCTGTAAAAAGCTTTCTTTCGAGGTAATAAATAAGTAAACAGATAACAAGGAGGCATATTCCTTTTTCGACATGACTTTATTTTTAGGAGATAAGGAGATGTCTGTTGACATTTCATCCTCATTTTTATTCTGGGCATTGCTATAAATGTCTTCAGCAGGCTCTTTTCTATCTGCATATCTTTGGTTCCCATATCAGCAAACAATTTATGGGCTGTTGATTATTTATTTTTTAAGTATCTGATGGAGGCCGCATCCCAATGGGGGCATAGAATTGTGTTTCAGGAAGCAAGGGCAAAATTGCTTGTGGAAGTGGGGGGGAAACTCTGTCCCACGTTGGACTCTTAGCTCATCATATGACAGCTCCTAGCAAGAATAGCCCCCGAGGACTGTCCTCCGGAAAGGGCAGCCTCCTGGTTTACTGTAGAGTAAAAGCGTGCATGGTCCTTGGAGATATGGGTTATAAGTTCTCAGGCAGAAAGGTCTAAGAGATTCAGGTCTGTCTGCTGGTGAGCGGGAATGTCAGGATGAGGCCAAGATACCCTAAAGACGAGAAAGGTGGCTCCTGCTGTTCTCAGCATGCTGTCTCCCACACAGCCAGGGGAGAGAGCCCGCCAGATGCTTCAGTACTACCCAGAGCTGGCAAGGGCTTGGCCTGAATGATGAGGAAGAGCGCTGGCTCATGTAGCCATGGGCCTGAAGCCCACATCCAGCATGCAGCCATCAGCATTTCTGGGAAAGCATGATCTCTACCATGGTTACAAAGAAAAGAGGCCTTTTTGGTCTCACACAGTCACAGGGCTGAGTGAGTACAGAGATAAGGAAGGCGAGCAGCTCCACAGACAGGCAGTGAGCATCCAGAAGGCCTCTGCTCAGTCACACTTTCTACATGGCGTCATCAGTGTTGTGTGCAGAAAGAAGCTCCAGCCTGCCTGTTGTGGGAGCTACCTGTGGCTCATTCTGTGCATGGACTTGTGGACGGCTGCCTCCTGGGTGGGCTTAGAAAAGTCTGGGAGACCTCTACCCTGATCACTCTGCTCCTCCAGAGGGCAGTCTTCTTTTGGGGGGAAACCTTCACCTCCTTTGCAGACATGTCTCTGGGTAAGCATTGGGTGGGAATCACAGTCATTATTTGTGCTCTGCTGTGGACTCCTTAATGAGATGGAATGCAAACCGAATGTCAAGGAGGAACTGACCTCCGGGCTCCTGGCCTGGCAGAACCCAGCTGAAGTGGGTGTGAGGGGAAAGCTGTGAGCAATGGGGAGCCATGCCGGGCCTCATGGCGCTGATGGTTGCTTGGTTTTTCCCAAAACAACATTTTGATGAAAATAGGGCAATATGCACCCCCATGCATAGGCTAAGAATTCTTCCAAGTGGGGTGTTGCTGGTGAGAGACTTTTTATAGACTCCAGCTCCAGAATCAATAGGAAGAAGCATAGATAGTGAGCAACTCGACTTAACACTCAGGAAATGTGGGATCCCCGGGTCAGGGGGCATTGTGACTCCTAGGGATGGATCTTAGGCCCCTTCTGCCTGTTGGGGATCCTTAGAGGAGAAGTTTGACTGGTTCAGCTGTGGAATAGGCAGCTTGCACCCAGGTGTCCCCTGCCTGCTCCTCTAGCAGAGACAAGCTTTTAGGGAAGGCTTTCAGACTCCCTGGAGAGCAGAAGCCTACATAGCATCCTAGAAGTCAAGAGTCCCGTCCCAGATGCTTCCTTCTTTGTAGCTGTTCACTCTCTCAGAGTAAACACACGACCTTGTACTCCCCCAGCTGCATTTGCCACAAAGCTGTGAAGGGTTTCAGGGCAAGACGAATTTCTGCCTTCCAAATGCCTCATCTCTGCAAACTCTTGGGTGGACACAGCTCGCTTACTCTTGGGGCTTAGTCAAGTACGGCACGGCAGGACTTTCAACCCTGTTTGCTCCACAAGGATTTAACTGCTGCTTTGCCTTGTGCTAGTCCCTGAGGGTATAGAGCTCAACAGTACCTTCTCCCTGGCTATGGTGAGCCCAAGCTGGGCCAGTTCATGGGAGCACCATCTTGGGAACTCCCTTCTGTCCAAGGGAGCCTGCTTTGGGTCCACCGGAGTATTGAGCCTCTTCCTTCTGGGCTCATTAACACCCTTGCCAGGTACTTTATAAAAAACAGATGAAACTTTGTATGAATCCTTGACAATATCTATCTGTAATTCTACTTAGGTGCAATGAAACATTTATTACGATATTCAAGGCAGTAGTTTTATATTCATTCATTCATCCATTTCAGTTAATGTTCATCAAGCTGCTATTCAGTGTAAGGTACTGTTTTTAGTACTTGTAAACCCAGGGGAGACAAAACAAAGATCTCTTTCCTTTTGGGGCTGTGCCCAGCAGAAGGCCACATAAATGGAAGATGTGGTATGTGAGCCATTTGTATGGAGTATTAGGAAGTGTTAAGGATTCTGGGAAATGGACTGCACTGATGGGAAGAGGAAGCCCAGGGCTCAGGGGGCCATGCTGACAGGGGGCTGTGGCAGCCTCACTGAGATGATGACATTTTTGCACACGGCCAAAAGATTGCTTTGTGTGGAGCTCAAAGAAAGAGCATTCTAGCAAAAGGAATAGGTCACAGAAAGCCCTCCATAAATGGTAAGTGTTGTGTGTTTGCCGCCCAGTGGGAGAATACAGAGGAAGGGGCAGGACCAGGAGGCAGTGGGGGCTTGGCTGGGCAGGACTTGGAACAGCTGTCCTTGGCTCCAAGAGAAGTGGGACCACTGCAGGGTTCAGAATGGAGGGAATGCACAGCCTCTGGCTTCCAAGAACAGCCCATGGGAGACAGAAAATGAAGTGAAATGTGCATGGGATGAGATGTGTAAAGACAGGGGACTTGATTCCTGCCAAGCGAATGACTTAGGTGACCCTTTCACTGGCACCACCCTCCCTAGAAGGACGAGTGTACGCATGCTTGCTTCTCAGGGGTCTTACTTGGCTTCAAGGAGAAGCTCCTGGCTGATTCTCATTACAGACACAATTACCTCCATTCAACACCACCCCCACTCCTGCATAGTGAACAGCTGTGCCCCAGTATGGGGAGAGGCTTGATGAAAAGATGTGAAGCTTTTCTACCCAGCGGGGATGGCTGTAACTGAAAGAATGTCATTTTAAACCATAAAGAAACCAAACAGGAGGATGCGCTACAGCGTGCTGCAGTAGGTGGATGCGGGACGTCACCGCCAAGGACAGCACCCTGTGTGGAGGTAGCCGATGACTCTGAAGAGAGGACATAGTCATCTTACGGGGCCTGCTTGTCATGTAAGGCTCATGAGCAAGTAACTATTTTAGCCGACTTGTTCAAAAATGCCAGCGCTAACTAATTTGCGGTGAGACTTTGAACAGTTTTTATGGCTAAATTTACCAGATGACAGACCATAGATCAAGGCATGTGTGATCCTTGTCTGTGTAGGCATTCAGGACTTAGAAGTCTTGCAAGCACAAAAGCGCTAAGGCTTTGCATCTAAGTGAGATGTCTAGCATCTTGGCAGCTAGGAGTGCGAAGGTCGCTCTGACTGCAGGAGTTTCAGCTGGAAATCATGGGTGGTAGCTCTTCAGCTGAACCTTAGAACAATCGAGCGTCTCTTTTTCTCATATTGAGGCATGCTGTTTGCATTGCAATCGTATTATCTTTATTGTATAGTTCTCTTATTCTATAATCATTTTTTGTAGGGGTATTTATTTATTTTCGAAATCAATGCATTAGAAGTCGGAGTACCTAGAGCCAAACATACAAGTTGGCCACCTCTATTCTTGTCAGGCACCGCCAAACGTTGTTCCATGCCACCAGCAATTGTTTTACATGCCGATATTTAAAACTTCACTGTCCTGGGAAGGTTTTCTCATGTCAGCTCACCCAGGTCTACCTCATTTTGCTGATGTACACCAGGGTATTGCAAATATTTGAATTTTCCTAATTTACTAAGTTGCTTGTTGTTATGGTTTGTGGCTACTTGTCCCCGCAAAGCTTCATAAGTTACTGGGGCAGGCAGCTAGAGTTTGTGATTAACTCATGGCCCAACGCTAGGATTATGGATGTAGGTGCTTCACTCACCCTGGGGCGGACAGCCTGAATACGACGTAAGCGAAGGAGAGAGGCTTGCTAGCTGCTGCAGATGCTACTCCTCCCTTTGCTCTTTGCTGTTTTCTCCTGATGGGGAGCTCTGTCCTCAGCCATGTGCCACTGTGCCCTGGAGCTAGCTGAGCATGGACTGAAACCTCCACAAACTGTCAGCTAAGAAATGCTTTCTTTCCTTAATTTTATATGTTGAGTATTTTGTTCCAGCAATGATAAAAAACTTACCGAGACACTTGCATATCGCTATTTACTTCTGTTTATCACCACACATGGGATATTCACATGTTTGTGCTTACTTGCGCCGAGGGAGTTTCACGGATGATGATTTTAGGGCTTCTATTCACCTTGGGCACCACCCGAGTGACTTTCCCACAGTTGCGCTACTATGTCCTACGGCCTGAGCCCTCTTCCCAGGAGATGCTCAGTACAGTGGCAGCCTGCCCTGTATTCTTCTAGAATCATTCGAAGTTCAGGAACCAGAGCTTTAAATGAGTTCATCGAAGGTGCTCAGTCAGAACAGCCTGCGTGGCCCCTGCACCATTTGTGGGCTGGGGTAGATCCAAAGTCAAGTTTTCCAACCCTTTCTACTCATCGCCCATCAAACCAGGAACCACACACTTTCTCAAAACCTTCCCGAGAACGGCTTTAGGGATATTTCTCTGTAGCTTCTGAATTACTTGTCTTCCTTCTACCCCACACTGTGACCCTATATTGGACGAGCTGTGATGACAATCTGACAGAGATTACTGAGGACAGAAAGGAGTCCCTTAGAAAGCATGCTGGAGTTTGTGTCACTGGCCTTACACATGTCCTCAGAGCAGCGATTTTCCTTAGGGTACTAAACCTTGGGATACAAGACCTCTTCCCCAGGCAGAGCTACCTGCAGCACTCTATGTCCATGCTGGTCACGCTCCTATACAGCTTTTGTGAAGGCCACAGTAAGCTAAAGCGCTGTTACAGAGAGTCTCCTAGAGGCAGAGCCTGGGGGTGGTTGGGATTTTCCAGGCAACAGTCTGCTGCTGCCTGTCCGAGTGTCCCTGGAGAGTGACTGGTGGAACAGCGTAGGGATGAGAAATTTGTCTCCCTCTTCCCAGCTTTTAGCGACACACGCCCAGTGTCACTCACTTCTTGAGGTATGGAACCGAAGTCTTCACTTGGCACTTTTTTTTGCATACTTCAATGTTGAAGAGAAAGAACAGAGCCTATCTTAAGTCTCTTCAGGACTCTCCACATTATTCATCTTTTTGAACCACAATTGGTTGTGAACCGAAGCACATGTCAGCAGCACACTGTGATCATGGGGTGGAGAGTGCTGATGCTGGTCTCTGCTGTGACCCTGCTGCCTGACCTCTTCTCCTATTAGTGCTACATAATGAACAGCACAATCTCCATGACAACAGGCAGCGACATCTGGCTTAAGCATCCCGGGCCATTTGGGCAGCTACCCGTCTTAGCTGGGCTTCTCCACATGGAGGGGGTTCATAAGCTACTGCGGTTGCAAAACTGTTACGCTCATTTTCCATGGAATATTTCTCCCCTCACAGGTTAGCAGCACTCTGAGAAGCAGCTGACCCTGCTGGCTTCTCACTGTCAGAAACGCTCAGTGCTGGCTGTGCTGTAATCAAAGTGGCATTCCGCAGGTGAGCCCTCTGTAAGGTGATCACTGTGACTTTGGAGATGTACTTGGTGACTGATTTGCCCTGGGCTAGCAGGCCACTGGGGCTGCTGTTAAACTCCTGATCTGACTGTCACACCATGGTCCTGTTAGGTTTTAGGCCAGATCCCAATCTTACATACTTTCAGGGATGATGTCCTAGGCCACTTGCTTATGTCTACAGCATTTGGGAAGAGCTCTGTGTTTTGCCTGCCTGTAAACCACCCCGCAAGATGCACAGAGCATCCCTCTAATGACCAGTGAGACAGCAGTGTGCACTGGGTGAGCGACTACCACATCCTGTCTGGTACTATCTGCCTGAGGCTGGTGAGGTGTTGGCGTGTGCTGTAAAGGCTGGTGAGCTCAGACACCTGAGAAGGTCCCAGAAGCTTTGGCATGAGTGGACTATGAGTGGTCCCTGGGATGTCTGAGGGTTGAAAGTGTCCACCATCCATCCAAAATATGTGCTAATGACCAACCACTGCCCTTATCTCTCTCTTACTCCTCATGGGACTTCCTTTGCTGAAGTATGACTTAATGCGGCTTCTCCCTCTAATGGGTGACCCATTGGGACCATTAGTGGGAACCACACATCCCTGGCCTTTGCACATTGGTTAATTTACTGTATTGGTTACTTAGAGGAACAGAATAGATATAATTTAAAGAATGGATTTTAACACAAAATATACAATCTATAAGGAATTGTAAGATTGGTTTACAATAGTCAGCCACAGAGTCAGATGAGAAAATGTGGAGAGAGCGTCTGCCTGCTCCAGACTGAAGAATTCAGTCCCAAAGTCTGGACTTCGCTGCAGCACTCCATGTAAGTCTCTATCCTTCGGCTGATGGGTCTGCGATGGAAGACTGAAGTGTCTGTAACGGATGCTGAAGAGTCTGCGACGGATGGCGAAAGATCCAAGCTGGAGGCTGAAGAGTCTGCGCTGCAAGCCAGACAATGAAGTCCAGGCTGGATGCGAAGACTGAAGCTTGTCCAGTGAAGTGAAGTCTTGACTCCTTCCTCAGCCCTTTAAAAAGTCTCTTTGTGCTCAGTCATTCTGACGTGGGCCCACTGTGCCCTAGGGTGGAACCAATCATACCCCAGGATGGGCCCTCCCATTCTGTTTCTGGATGGTTTATGAAAGTGTCCGAAGTAGTAAAGCTCTCAGATACATTGACTGTTGCCACCATCTCGGTTCTTGCCCTTGAGCCTTGGAGCCTTGGAGCCTTGGAATCACATCTTCCGATCAAAGCAGGAGCTTCCCCCAATCCTTCATCATCCTCATAAGTTGACTGCAGTACATAATGAACCAAAAGCCATGTGATCACTGGACCCTGGCTCCGACATCACGCCTTGCCAACGACCTGCAATATTTCAGGGCAATAGCGAGGCTGGTGGCAGCCAGCAAAAGGGCCCACATTCACCGGTGACGCTGTGCTCACTGGTAGCCGGTGTCCCTACTTGGCATGCTGGGTCTTTCCATTGTTCCACCCTCACTGAGAGGACTGGGATGGGGCAGCTGTTGCCAGGGATGTGCAGAGTTGCTTAGGCATTCAAAGAAAACTGGCGGAAACAGAAAACAAACTGGTTTTCTGTCACCGAGGCTGTGACTTTCTTAGCGATGTTGATACTGCATGCAATGGTATTTAACTTCTTCCCTAGGAATCAGTTGGAAAAATTAAAAATAAATTCAAATAAATTTCCGAAGGGAGAGGCCTTCTCTTTGAGCAATGTTGCACTCAAGCGGTGGGACCTCTGGCATCGCCCTACAGTGACAGTGACCCAGAAGTTAAATGAAGAGCAGACACCCTACAGCACTTGTAGCTGCCTTTCTAACTTGGAAACATGTGGAAATACCATGAACAGAAAAGCAGATGCTTCTAAGCAAAAGGAAACAGGAGAGGATGAGGTAGGAGGGGTGGGAGGCGATGCAGAGAGAGTCTCAGTGCAGCGCTGAGGGCAGGGCAGGGCCAAAGCTGAGCAGAGGCCAAGGGAGCCTGCAGCCCTGGGGCAAGAAAGGCCTCCTGCTGCTGCTTTCTGATGGCACGTGACAGTGACACAAAAGACAGGCATGCTCATATTAAAACTTAAATATTGAGTAGAGACCATAAGGAAGGGTTCCTTTTCCTGTTTAAAAATGAGAAGGCAAGAACACTCTTCATAAGTGATCAGTATTTTAATGTATGCGACCGTAATCATTTTTGTAATAATTAACTATGACTCGTTTGCCCATGTCTGCAACTCATTTACCTCTTCAGCAGAAAACGGCCAAGCAGTTTGTCGGATGGAAGCACCCCTGTGCTTATGCTGGGTTTGGGCAACCTGACAGCCAAGGCGTGGGTGTGGAAACAGGCGCTTGAGCTCTGCCTGCTCTTCCCTTCTGAGGCCAAGAGCACAGTCCCTGAAGGCGTCCCGTCTCACGGCTGCTCTTGGCACACGGGTTGGGGATGAGGGGAAGGGGTTGGTTGCTTTCCTAATCAGGCCAAACCAGAAGCAGCCAGGGCCTGAGGGCCTTGGGAGGGGGCACATTCAGTCCCCTCAGCCTTCCTTACACCCTTCCCGGTGCCCTTTCCTTTCTAGTCTGCAGGCTCCACGTTTAGTTTTCCACAGTGAGGACCAGGTTCATGTTCACCTCTCACAGGGAACACAGCTGGGAGCTGCCTCTGGGGACCTGCACTGAACGGATATAAAATGATCAAGGTCACTTCCAACTGAGGAGATAATTTTCACATTAAAAAAAAAAAAAAAGGTTTCTTTCTGTGGTTAATGACCACACTCTATGGAGGGGGATGTCCTAAAAGAAAGGTCTCTGGATGGGATGGTGCTTTCTCTTGGGGATCTAATGGGTTGGGAGAGGGGGACAGAGAAGATAAATAAGTATGATAAGTGCTTGCCTGGCAAGCCTAAGATTCTGAGCTCAATCCCTGGTGCTACCAAAAAAAAAAAAAAAAAAAAAAAAAAGTAATAATAATAAGGGGCAGAGGGCTGGCTGGAGTTCACAAGGGAGGCCAGGTAAGCACCCAAGGAGAAGGGGCGTTCTCCCTGCCTGTTGCCCATCCAGCCCTAGTTAGCAAGCTCCCTGCCTCTGGCAGCTGGTAGAAATGCCAGCAAGGCTACGAGCATCCGTGTCTGCTTTGTTTAGCTGCTATGTTTTCATTTTTAAGCAGGATACTTACATTTCCTCTAAGTTTTACACAAACATGAAAATAGAGCACTCTATGTATCCATCTGCCTAAGGCAAGAGCAAGTCTTTTCTTTGTTCAAAAATGAACCTAGTTTTTGTTGCCTGGGTTTTTAAACTTCTAAGCTATAATTATTTTTGATTACATGTATTTACTATGTGGCTAATTTACCTTGAATGCCTTGAAATTGAATTTGTGAGACGTGTTTTTCTCTCTTTCACACCAGCTGTTCCATTGATTATTCCTACTTCCTTTAGTTGTCTGCTTAGTAAGGAAAGCCCACTTGCTCAGAATACTGATATGCATGGCTATCGTTTTTATATTTTGGAGACAAAATTGGAAAGCCCAGTAAATTCTTTGGGTTCTCCATGACTCTGGAAGATGATCTTCTCGTTCTGAGATGGGAACAAGATTTCACTGAGTGAAGGGTCATTGTCAAAGCCAGAGGTGCAAGTTGCTCTCTTTATTGAGATGCAATTCACAATATCTGCAACTTAAGGGAGGAGAGGGTTATTTAGAGACTGATGTCCACTGGGTCCAAGGCAGTGATGTCATGGTGGAAATATCTGGCCTTGTGGGAGGGTCCAGTGGAGAAACACTGTTCACAGCATGGTGGCCAGGAAGCACAGCATGAAGGGAGTGTCCTGGAAGGAAACTCCTCCCATCCAGGTCATACCCCATGACCCATCTCTGACTGGACTTCACCTCCTAACAGCAAGGCAGCTACAGCACCTCCATGACCTAATCGTCTACCTCTGCCTCTGAGTGTCTGAGGGAGCTGAGGTTCTGGACCTGAACCAGAACGAGGTTTGAATGAAACTGACTCTTGGGTTCCTGGTTGGGTTGCTCTGACAAATCCATTCTTCATTAAGCTCATCTGATTAGGATGGTGTAAAACAAAGTCACTAATTTCGATGCACATTCATGAGGTGGCTAACTCGCTTGTGGCTTAAAGCTAACTCAAGTGTGATCCTACTTTGGTTCCAAGTGAAGTCACCTCTGTCCAATCCAAACCATCCCTGGCCAGTAAGCAAGAGTCAAGCTTGGAGACCATGCATTTTTCTGGACGAACAGATGCATTGTGTTTTTTCAGGCTACAGTGAAGTGGCCCTCATACTGCCTTGGAACTGAGAAAGCTGTTTCACAGTGATTTGTGTAATATGTCACAGAGTTGCAATATGGCATGCACTTGCTTTCTAGAAGAGGGCAGTGGTTTCCTCTTTCCCCGTGTGGACAGCTGAGAAACACTGACCAACCCAAGACCATGTGAGATTATTGTTATGCTTCTGTGTTCTCTGAAGGAATAGGGATCTAGAGCTCTGTAAACTATAAGTAAAAATGTAAATGAATTTATGAGCACTACCCAGCCTCTTCTAGTACTTACAGGTGAGGTGACTTATAGATGTCTCACAGATTCTACACTGCTTAGGACATATTGACAGAACAGGGGTCGACAGGGTGCCACCTCTTCCTGCAGCGTTCAGTGCCACAGAACAGGTATTTTGGCTTCTATCTAAATGTCCCGCAAAGACTCATGCACTCATAGGTGATGCTTTTGAGAGGTACTGAGTCATGGTTTTTTTGATGTCAGATCACAGTTGTATAATATTGGATTAGTTCACTGATGGGTGGGCGGAGGTGGGTCACTGAGGTCCTGGTGTGGAGATAAACACATATATCTCCTCCTCCTCTGAGCGCGGCTACCTATCACGCCCAAGAGCTTTTTCTCCTCCAGAGTTCCCCTTTACTGTGCCTCCCATATTTGGAGACAGTCAACGGTGGACTGAAACCTTTACAAACTGTGAACTCTCTTCCTTTAATTTATGACTGTTAGATATTTTGTTTTACTAGTGAGAGAATAACAAAGACAACGAATAATCCCGATGCTCTGGATTCTGCGTCAATGTATCTAGGGCCTGGTCAGTAAACCCCTATTGAAGCCTGAGGAATCCCTTATGTGAGGTGGCTTGACTGTGTATAGAGATGTAGGCTTGGGGGTGGAGGAGGAGCCTAATCTGCCTTAGCGAAGTGTCACAGGAGATGTCACTTTAACCTCATGTCCGGCAGCTTCAGAAGCATTGTCTTTTAGATTCTCACCTGTTTGTTGCATCTTGTAGCTTTCCCCATGTTGAGCCTTGAGTCGCAGTTAGAAGACCCTTGCTATGAGGACTTCCGGTTGCACTGGACACTGTAGATCACCCCGGGGGTCTGCCTGCCTCCCCACACTCATCCCTTGAAGCAACCTCTTGGCACTTTCTTGGAGAGGAAATCCCTTAGTTCTGTTTCTTGGTCTTATCGTCCCTTATTGGAGTTCCAGCAGCACGTGTCTTCTCTCCAAAAACAACAGTAGATGTTTGCTAGAATGAAAACTCCGTGTATATGGGATTAGACCAGTTTCACCTAAAAGAAAAGCCATGATTCAGTTTTAAAAATTAACAAGAAATATATCCTCTATGTACCTTTATCAATTAAAGACCTATAAATGTATAGTTGGTATTACAAATGGAATTTTATCCCTAAAAAAAGAGATGCTTTCTTTGATAAAACTCTCAGATGCCTTCTGCTCACAGTGTTTATGAAACATATAGGATTACAAGCTCTGGATGCATGCTTTCTCTAAGGCCAGACATTGAAAGTTAGACATGGTGCATACCTTAGGCAGCAAACTCAGGAGAAGTACAAGGGACTGTGGATTTTCAGACACAAGTGGAAAAAAGTCACTCTTTTCTGGGTGGTTAGCCCTTAGGAAAGTAGCTATTTAACATCGCCTTCTTTTTTTTTTATTGCTGCTTTGTGTAGAAAGGCTGTCTGAATTAGGGGTTCTTGTGGGTCATTGGGCTAGATGTTGGGTCCCCCTACCTATCATGTCCCTATGGCTCTGTCTCACTCAGATTGTCTCTGTGTGGACACAGACAGGAGGGACATGGGGCTCTCTGTTGCTAGCCTTGCCAATGCGCACCTGGAGGGAAACATCCCTTCAGGCCCTTCCTGGAGCTCCTGCCTGTCACTGTAGCGAGGAAGCAACTCCACCCCCATCTGCAGCAGAAGCTCTTTGTGTGGCTTCCTCTGACTTCTGGGCAGTATAAGCACCTGGGAGAAAAGACACTTCACAGGTTGGAATGGCCCCTGTAAATCTGGTTTTCCCACTCCAGTGAAAACCAGGGGTGGCCAGCTGGGCGTGCGGGAGTGCCTGTCCTTACTTGTTCTAGCCAGGCAGACACCTGGACCTCTTCAAGAACAGGCAGAACGCATTTCAGAGTCTGGAAGTCTGTAGTCTTACCTCTGATTTTAATGCCAGCACTTGCTACGTGTTCATCTTTCCTGTAGTTGTAGAACTTCTCTGAACTTCATGGCTCATCTCTGACGGGGAGAGCAAAGTCCCTCCTTCGACGTACTGTGAGATCAGAGATGGCGTTTATCAAGTACCAGAGCCCGCCAACCGCTGGACAAGGAAGCCTGCGCAGCGCTGCTGTTATTGCAGGAGCAAAGCGGCAGTGATGCTTTTCAGGCCCAGCACACAGGCCTGAGCATGCACGTACATAGAACACTCGCATGCATACAACGTGCATGCGCATGCGCGCATGCACACGCACACGCACACGCACACGCACTATACAAACTTCATACTGAAATTAAAAGCCTAACTCAGTGCCACACTTCTGGAGCCAAATTTTCCAAGTGAGAAAACTGGACATTAAAATTCTCTTTAAAAGCTTTCTCAGCATAGGGGGCAGCTCTAATGCATGCTGCTAAGAGTCCCTGTTAGCCCGTCTCAGCAAAAGACCGCACGACACCTCACACACACTCACACTAGGCTCCGACACCCTGGAGACGTGGGAAGTCGCCTGTGCAGCATAAACACCTCACCTGGGGTGCGAGGCCTCGCTGTCACCGCACCCTGTGCTCAGAGGGTGATTGTGAATTTCAAGCTTTAAATATCTTACGCATTGAGAAACCCATTTAGGTCATATATGCGCTCTTATGGCCATACTCTGTATGGTCTAATGACTAACTGTTAACACCAGACTTATTTATCAGGTAATTTTGTTAGATCTGAGTGGGCCTGGGATGCATCAGAGCCACAGGGACTTCGCCAATCTCCACGCAGTGCTGCTGAGATGTGCCGTGGGCCAGTCAGGGTCAGAATGACATCCAGGAACTTTCCCAGCTTTGTGCAGCGTCTCTTGCTCAACCTGGGTAACTCCTAGGGGCCTTGTGTGTCTGCTCACGCCTGATGCCACCTGCTGGAGCACAGCCCCTTGTGTGTAAGCAAGAGCAGTCACAACGGCCTGCCCTCCCGCTTCTGTGAGGACCGGGTCCTGCTGTATCTTCCCAGGGGTCAGAGCCCTGCAAGACCTGGAGCAGACTGTCAGGTCAGCAGACGGCCAGAGCCTCCGCTCTCTGGCCAGTGCGAGGGCTCCAGATGCTCATACCGCCCCTCCCTCCCAGGCCTGTCCTGTGGCAGGTGCAGATCTCATTTTTTATAAGTGCCATCGATATCTATGGGATTAACGTGAAGGTGAAGGTTAAGTCCCACACTACCGGGGAATTTGACAGTAATTTCACATCGAGCTGTTTTTGTAGCTCTATTTCCTGTTCCATCTCTGACAGAAGCCCAACTAAAGAGGAGGAAAGAGTACCAAATATGAAAGCTGGAAGCTCTTTTTCTGCCTCTGGCTCTGAAGAGACCCCGTGCGCTTTGTGATAGGTGGGAACCAAATGATCAGCCCATCCGCAGAGCTTCCTATGCAGGTCTGTGTGCACTTTCCTTCTCTAATCTTCAGTAATTGGCAGAGGCAAAGCGTCATGCAGACAGCAGGCCTCCCTGAAGTGAAAGGAGCAGGCAGAGAGCTCTGTGACAGTGGGTGGCGCAGAGCTGCAGGCTAACGGCCTTCTGAGGGCCGGTGAGCCCCACCTTGCTGCAGGCTGTATGGCCCTCTGTTGTCTTCTGCCAACCAAATTTCACCGGCTTAGAATTCAGGAAGGAAAGCAAGGGAGACCTTACTTCCTCAAAAGAAACAAGTTACAAGCTGGGGAAGGCGAGAGGAAAGGGAGGGGTGGCTTCTAGAGTGAAAATTCCCACCAGGGCCCCACTACAGGCCTCCCATGTGCGCAAGGCAGGCCGTGAGCCAGAGCCTTCCCTGCTGAGGGGTTGATGGCAGATCCCAGCTCACTGGCCAGGACCGATAGGCACAGTCAGGCTTTCTGATGAGGGTCCTTTACCTTGGCAGTTGAAACAAAAACAGGCCTCCGGGAAGGCCTTCAAGCTAAGGCTGACAGTCTAGGCTGAACACACATTTTGAGTGGGAGCCCACAGTCAGCAAAGGTCTAGAAGGCTCTGTGCTGACCTAGGCCTCACTGGCCACCAGGAATCTGTCCCGAGGGAGCAGGATTCTCAAAGTTCACACACTGGGGCCACTTGTGTCTATTGTGTCTTTTCGGGCTTTGTTAGCACTGCTGGAACCGTGTTCCTGGTTGACCATGCTAAGGAGTGGCGAGCAAGCGTCATCTTGCTGCTGCTGCTGCTGCTGCTGCTGCTGCTGGCCTGGATCTGGCCCCGCTGTGGAGCTTGCAGGCTGCTATGGGGTCAGCTGTGTGTTCCTCACTTTCCTTCCCCGAGACCTGAGGGCAGACAGTGCTGTTGCGGAGGTCACACAGGCTCCTGGTGATGCCGCGTGGCTTTTGACTTAAACTTCAGCATGGCCAGCAGACACGCTGCACTGAGCATTTGGGTTAGGTGAGTGTTTGTCTGTTTGTCTTGTTCATTTCATTTTTTCATGGAAAACATACTCAAAATATTTCTCTGCAACAGAGATACTTCTCTCTCTTTCTCTCTGACTTCATTTTAGGTATTTGGTACAGGGTCTCACGACACAGCTCCGACTTGCAGTGATCCTCCTGTTTTCAGCCTCCCCAGCATTAGTATCACAGGTGTGCACCACCATGCCCAGACTCACTTGCCAGCTCAGTGTGCCCCAGGGACTTGGCCGGCACAGCATGGCAGACGAGGAATTGAACTCTGGTCCCTGTGCTTGTCAGAGCAGGCACTTAGTCCAGAGATTTGTCTTTTTCTCTAGGTCGATGCTTTTAGCTTCTGATCTGTGAAGCCTTAGAGTAAACCTTGGGCCCAGGGCAATGTTCTTTCCCTTCCTTGGTGATTGTCTGTAAAGTCTGAGGCACCTTTTCTGCTTAGCTTTGCTCTTTGGCAGTAGCTGAGCATCTTCCCAGGAGCTATACTGGGCATCAAGAGCCTGTGTCGCCTGCGTGCCACTCCTGGCAGGTGGCTCTTCTCAGCCTGGGATGCGCTCTTCCCAGTCCTGACAGCCTGCTGCGGGCTTTATTATTTCCACCGAAGGCCCCTTCGCGTCACCAGTGATCAGCGAGCCTCCTCAGAGAATTAAGATTTCCCCGCTAATGTTTATTCAATTTTAATCAAACATTTCCACTTATGTTTAAATATACATTTTAAGGTAATTTTCTCTCCACAGTTGATGTGTTTATCTAGTGGAGAGCTTCCAATTTAAAATTCCTTTGACTTAAACAATGCTCTTCTTTGATTAATCATACCTTCGGGCTCCCTTAGGGATGATGCGGTCAATGTGGAGGGCAGGGTGGAAAGAGGCTTGAGGAAGTAGCACTTCAGAGGCGTTCCGATGGTAGGAAGTAGGTGGTGGGAACAATTAGCAGTGCCTTAAATCAAGCAGGTCGGAGCAGGTCCCAGGCTGGCCATGCCACGTTCTTTGCTTGTGACTCTAGTTTGTTTTGTTTTCGTTTTTGCAATACTGGGGATCGAACTCTGGACTTGTGCTTGTCAGGCAGGCACTTAAGCCACTGAGCTATCTCCCCAGCTCCCTGTGACCTTGGGAAAGGTGTCCTGATGACCTCTGAGACTCAGGCTTTCCACCTGCAAGTGGAGGAGTGCTGATGGGGCTCTGACAGAAACTCAGTGACTTGTCTTTGTGAAGGCCCCAGAAGGAGACCTCGGCCCAGCATAAATGTTAAATGCATTCATTACATAAATAAAAATTGATCAGTATCAGTGTATGCCTTTGTATTAAATGTCTTTCTTCTTGGCAAGCGGTCAGCAGGTCTGACCTTAGGTCGTTGCCTGGCGCAGCTGGCCATCCCTGGAGGTGACATCTTGGGCACCAGCTCACTCTGTGTGGAGTTGGCTCTCCTCCCTCAGTGCCCACGCTGTCTTCAGATCTTGAGCCTATAGGAGACCATATTCAGAGCTGAGCTGAAGCTGTCCACATAAAATATTTCACATTTCTTGTGTATTGTGAGAGAGACTTAATTCAACAAGGCAGTGACTTTTCCACCTGGATATAGGTTAGTTAGAGGCGAGGGAAGGCCTGAGAAATAGCAGCGAGCCTTTCATGAAAGCATACACGCAAGCACTCTAGCTGCCCGCGGGGTGTGCTCTGACTCTAGGATGGGGAAACTTGAAAATGGAGGGTGAAGCCATCTCAAGAGTGCATGGGAGTTGCTAAGCAGACACCTGTTGCAACAGGGCACTGTGAGGGAGAGAGAGGACCAGCCTGTGAGCACATGTGGCCCACGGACTACCCTCTGCCTATGTCCTGGGCAGGTCGCACTGTGTGCACTGGCCTTGGGAAGCTGCTTGGGGCCAGGTTAGGGCAGGGTGCCTCTGAGAGGCCAGGACAGTCAAGCCATCACTGAGCTGCAGCTTCACCTCCACAAGCGGGAACTGTGACAGCGCCCACTGCCAAGGTTGTTCTAAAAGGCCCGACCTCTACCAGTCGCTTGCCAGGATCTCCAAGCCACCTGCAGAGTACTTCAGGAAGCCTAACTTCTTTTTGAAAGAGCTGTGGATTCAGAGACCAGTGCCCTGTTCTGTGGTCAGCAGTCACTGTGTTTATTTTATCTTGCTTAACCTGATAAACCTACCCTGACCCTCAGATAAGAAGGAGGCTTCTGCCAGGTTAATCAATGGGCTTTCTGAGCATCTATGATGTCCTCTCTGTACCAGAAAGGTAGACTGATATTTGGGAGCGCTTGCTTAGGACCTACAAAACCAGAACTCTTCAGACCAAGTACGGTCTCTGGAGGGCAGGATCCTGTCTCCTTTCTACTTATCCGCAGTTACCAGAGCAGAGCTCTGCAGATGGTACTGCGGTGGACCATGTCACTCATTCCTGGGTCCAGTGTTTGCTCATTAAGGTGTCCCTTGGGCAGACACACTGGAAAGCAGGGGACAGAGAAGTGCGTGGTGTCACAGTGCTGACACAGGTCGGTCTCAGAAGTAAACTCCTTACGTTTTCACCACTGTCCTGGAGGTAGCTGTTGGTTGTCTTGATTTTTATGGGTGGGAACTCGGAACACAGCCAATCCAAACAGTACCTCAAGCAAGCTGGGTCACAGAACAGAGTCTAGAGGACTCTCAAACCCTGAGTGCCCACTTGCCTGCTAATATTCTACAAAGGACCTGAAGAACAGATTGTATTCATATAACTTACAGGAATTTAGAAACATCTGGTCCTAGTGAAGAATGATTTTTGTAGCTTGCATTATTGTTCCATTACATCTTCTTTCTGTTTGCATTTCTGTAGAAATCTCTAGGCATCACACTATGGATGGCAAGCCCTCCCAAGACCATGGGCAGCTAGGACACAGATGTGAATCTTACAAAATTGGAGCATGTCTTGCCTCTGCGCTGTGCCCCTCCTAGCGAAGTCTGCTTTCCTCTGGTCACCAGCCCAGCCACAGAAGGGGCCTTCTCAGTTTGTGGCAGTGACCAACCTCTGCTCCATGTTCCCGTGGAATAAGTTATCCATATGTATCAGGACACAGTTCTAGGTGGGGTGCTTTCCTTGCGCCTGACACTCCGTATTCTATGGGGCCTACCCTAGCAGGCTTTTTCGAACTATCTTAACTATGTAGGTCTTTAATGTTTTCATCTGCTGTAAAAAAAAAAAAAAAAAAAAAAAAAAAAAAAAAAAAAAAAAAAAAAAAAAAAAGCTTTTATTTGCACTGTGGCTGCTTATTCCCATTCACGAGTGAATTAGTTGTTTTACTGGGCATCTACAAATAAGCTTAATTAGATAGTCTTAGGTGTAATTAAGAATGTTTGTTGATCAGCAGACTTGTGGATATACAAAGCAGAGTGGCCAATTTCAGGGGAGGACTGAGGCGCTTCAAAGCATGAGCTGTATTTGTCAAATCAGCCTCGCCTTTTTTATTTGCCGTATCACTGTGCAAGATACAGTTACAGACAGCTTGGATAAAGCCCAATCATTTTAATCTTACCAACGGATTGCAAGTCTGTTGGAAATTTCTCATCCTGCCTGAAGGACTAGGTGAATGACATTTCCTAAGTGCTTGTAGGATGAATGAATGAATTTTTTTTTCATCATGCATTTGATATACACTTAAATTCAGCCAAAGGAAAATGGACGCAAAAAGAGTTAAGCATCCAGGGTATGAAATATGTTTTCATCTATCTCAGAGATTACAATAGGGAAGTTACACTGTATACCTGAGTCACAAAATCTTAGGGCTTTGTATCTTTTGCTTTCTTTAGATGAAGGCTAGAACTGAACACTAAGCTGAGCTGAGAGATTTTAGCAGGATAGAAGCCAGAAGTTTTCAGTCTGGAATTAGAATGATTCTCTCCACTAACTCATGGTTCTAAATTGCTCACCACTGAAAGTTCTCTAGATTTCCCATGTATTTATTATCTTTTCAATAGTTCCATTGGAGTCTAGTAATGGGAGGGGCAAGTGCTAACTCTCTTTGTGGGTTGGACAGGGTTTCCAGCATCGTCGTTTCCTCCTGCTATGGTTTGAACATAGCCGTGTGCCAGAAGTCGAGTTCCTCGCATATCCAAGCTGTGGGGACCCGTGAGAGGTGCGGCCTAGGTGAGGTAATTAGGTCACTGGATTGTTATGTAGAGGAGATCCATGTAGCAGTACTTGGATCAGGCTCCTTCCCATGAGAATGCTTGGTCCTAGGGGAGGCTGACGCCTTAGCTGAATCCTCCTTCCCCAGCCGTACTTGCCACTCCTGCATTTGTTCAAACCACTGTGAGATCATCTGCAATGAGACCCAAAGGCCATGCAGGTCGCGGTGCCATTGCTACTTAACCTTCTGGAACTGTGAGCTTAACAATCTTCTTTTTGAACAAAGCATGGCGTATTGTGTCAAGACAAAATGGATCAAGACATCCTTCATCCACAGAAGATGTATTTCAAGATTTTTGGAAACCTCCATCCTAAATTCTAAACATATTGAAGTTTCCCTCTATGTAATGTTCAACTAATAACATAAGAGATTAACAATGCCTCATTATGAAATACAATGATTTTAGTAATATGCTATAACATAGGCCCTGTGAACTTATTCTCCTCTCCTATTTCATTGTATTATACTCATCCTGGTTCTTCATGTGAAAGAGGTAAGATGATGTAGGATGATGTGCTGATGTGAGCTGATGCACTCCCCTTGTGCTGAAATGAAGCGTGGCCATGACTCAGTCTTCACGAGATAGCCTTAGGCCCCCTGACCGTTGGACAGTTCTTCCTTGAAGTCTTTGCAAAGGTTCAGTGTCTGGAGCAATGTGTCAAAGTCACTCCTAATGTATTTTCTGTTCATATTTTCAACTCACAAATGTTATGCTTTTTCCATCTGAAATGAGCACTTACGTACTGTGGATATAACTTTTGCAATTGGAGATGCAATAGTAAATCAAGTGTGAATTTATTTCTGCTTCTTCAGATTTTCATGGATCTAAGATTTGTTCCTATCATTGATGCTAGCAAGTTCGGCATATGGCAGTTTTTTTCTTGAGAGCTTTAACCTTCTTATTTAAAGCAAGCACTTTCCTGCCTCTCTTCGACTCTTCCAATGGCCAGCATCACTGACTTTTGCACTTCTAACTTTGCTTTTGCACTTTGGAACCATCATTAAGGAAAATAAGAGCCCCTTGACTACAAGTGCCGTGGTACCTTGATGACCAACATGCAAAACAAAGATGGCACCGAAGCAACTAATGAACAGGTAGCACACATGTGCTGCACAAAGGGCTGACTCATACAACATCTCAGGAAGCTTAAGATTTCCTTATACTCCCCAGAATGGCACGTGTCTTAGTTACTCTTCTCTTATTGCTGGCACAAATATCTGACACTCAAAATGAGGGAAGGAAAGGTTTGTTTAGCTCATAGTTACTAGAGATTTCAAGACACTGGAGAAGAGCCTGGGGCACTGCCGTGTCCAGGATGACTCTCTCCACATCTCCAAGAAAGCACAGGCTAGCCAGTTCAACAGGTCTCACCTTTCTGGCCCAGCCCCTCAGGCCCCGCCCTGATCGTCTGGCCCTGCCCTCTAGCCACTTGCTGTTCCTCCAATCATACCTGCCCCACAGCTTACATGAGGCTTTGGGGGAACAACTAGACACAAATCATAACAGCATGTAATTAGACATTCATGAATTGGTTACTTCTGAAATTTTCCTTCTAATATTTTCAGAGCAAGGTTGACCATGAGTAACTGGAAACAGGAAAAACAAAACTATGGATGCAGGATTCAACTCATTTGCCCTGCAATACTGTAGTTAAGGTTCTATGGAGTGTTTCAAGATTTCCTCTCTGAATGGAACAGCTGAGGCTCAGAGAGGTTGTACATATCTCTGGAAGCCATACAGCTGGAGTGTCTTTCCTTTCTATAGTCCTCTTCTTTTTCTTCCACACAGAGAGAATATACCCAAGCATATATTTGTGAAAATGTCTATATGAAAGCTTATGTATCCATCAAGGATTCACTAGAGGAACAGATATAACACATGATGTACAACTCTATAAGAAACTGCAAGATTGGTTTAGGATAGTCAGCCAGAGTTGGATGAGGAAGCGTGCAGAGGTCGTTTGCATGTTGGGGACTGAGGAATGCAGTTCAAGGTCTGGAGCCCACTGCAGTGTTCCGTGCAAGCCTGTATCAGGAGGTGGACGAGTTTACAGTGGAAGGCTGAGGAGTCTACACCAGAAGGCCGAGGAGTCTACACCAGAAGGCTGAATGATCCAAGGAGGAGGCCAAAGAGTCTGCACTAGAAGCCAGGAGACGGCATCCAGCCTGACTGCAAAGACCAAACCAGAGCTCTTCAGAAGAAATGGAAAGCTCCATCCCTTTTTCCAATATCCTTTCATATCTTGTAAGTGATGAGTCACTCCAGAGTGGGTTTTCCATGCCCTAGGGCGTGGAATTGCTGGGTTGATTTAATTAAGCTTTTAACTTCTCAAGTTGACCCAATTGATCAAGCACTTTGGCTTAGGTCTGCTCTGTTTTGTTTTCTCATTGCTCCATAACCAGGGAACGGAATAGCAAAGCTCAAGGACTGCCAGTGGCAGCGGCAAGAAGATCTTGTGTAGGCGCTGGTGCTGTGGGTGCAGGCCCTTGTGTAGGCGCTGGTGCTGTGGGTGCAGGCCCTTGTGTAGG
>PVJA010004756.1:0-83548 GCA_004027025.1 Myocastor coypus | reverse complement strand
AAAAAAAAAAAAAAAAGAAAGGGGAAAAGAAAAAAAAAAGGTAATGTTGATTTAAAAGGGTTAATGTTCAATTGTTTGATCAATCTTATATACCTATATGTATTAATCTAAACTGATCTGATGATGAAAATATGTAATATAACCATTGTCAAATTTTAAAATAAAAATATTAAATTAAAAAAAAATAATACCAAGAGAAAGAAAAAAGATTCAGATGTCCTTTAATTAGAGTAGAATGCAATAATGCACTGAAGATAGAATCTTTCTATACAAATGTCAAAGGAAAAGGTTTCAAATTATGTAGTTGTAGCAAGCTAAAAGAGCTACAGCCACAATTTTACACTAATTATTGCAAAACATGACAAGGCCCTTACATTTTTAATAGAATGGAGATTGGGCCTGGGGTCCTGGGTGGATGTGTTTTCTCTTTACGTGTGTATGTATTAGACCCTCCCCTGCAACAAGAAGAAAAACAGAAGCCTAAATGTATCTCCTTGGATTGGGAGATGTGAGCTCCTAGAGGATTTGGGTAGAAGTTATTAGAAATCTACCTCTTTGGTGAGAGGAGAAGGTAATGTTAGTCTCCAAGAAGCAGCTTTTAGGATCATAGGCTGAGTCTTGGTCGTAGAAGACTTGTGGAGGAAGATCTATGTAACATTCCTTGAAAGACGAGAAATTATCTCCAGTTTGGTTGAGCCAGATGCTATTTCCATGTACTGATTTGTGTAGAGCTGGCTAGGCCCTTCCCTTATTCCTTCAGTTGACTTTAAGCAAAATGCATAGGTCCATCTGAGGTGCTGATGGTAGTCTTTGAAGATGGCTGGCGTGTTTCCTGAGACCCCTCACCCATTGTTCCCTCGTGTGATCCAGGATGAGACTGGGATGAAGAGCCAATGCTCAACACTGTTAGCTAGGATCAATTTTCCTCAACACAGAGGCTATGACTTCCTGGGGCTTGAAAGACTACACATCAGACCTGAGGCACTGACACCGAAATGTTAAATGCAACCTCAATTGTGCTATGTAGATTACTCTTCCTATATTTTCTGTGCATTTTGCAGAGATGATTTTGGGCTTCCCACCACACCCAGCTGACAACACTCACCTGTTGGCCACTATTGTCACAGCAGTAATTCATCATCAATCCACTCCTTTTTTTCCCCCAGTACCAGGGATTGAACTCAGAACCTTGCACTTGGCAGGCACACACTTATTCTACTGAGTTATCTCTCTGGCCTTCAAACCCTCCCTTCTTCATGAATTAATAAAATCCAATTTAGCCATGGTCAAGACCTTTGTTCCAAATACCTATCATCACATCTGGACTTAGGATCCTTTGGCTTTCCATAACTGAAAATGTGCCTTAGTGTCTTTAGTCTCACTCTGGATTGTGCTAGAAGTGGTAGATTGGAATTAATACACTAAAATTCTCGTAACTTTCCCACGGCATTAAAAAATAAAAGCTTGCAATGAGGACAAGGAAAGGCTCTTTATAAAGACTGTCCTGTTCCTGTGGACAAACAATTGACAAAGGAGAAGTAGGAATCATGGCCCATTGCATGAAGCCCAATATTCAAGGCTGGGCAGTAGTTCTCCCACAGGCCATCAGGTCCCTTCAAAATCTGAGCCACGCATTTGATAATAAAGATGTTCAATAATTATTGGTGTCCAGTTCTTATTCCCCTAAATAAACTGCATTTGATATTTAGAGACTGTACAGCACATATATTATGAAATTGGTGAAATGCAGACTCAGATCAAGCATATTAAATGTTATTTATAGTGCCTGAGGACAGGTTATTTTAGTATATGATGCTTACCATTCATAACATAGAAACATTATATAGGAAGTGCTGTTTGTCTTCAGTCTACTGTAGAACCAGAAAAAATGAAGTCAGTAGAGCTGAAGTGCTACTTCAATGTCACAGCTGATAGATCAAAAAAAAACACTAATTACTCTTATGAATTCTTGGGCTGTCTAATCAAAGACCTTTCGCTAAGTCCCCTGTAGCAACAAGGGTGACTATAGTTCTAATGGTGTAATGCTGAACACTGGTGCTTGTTGCCTCAAGCACCCTTTGTTTCTAACAATGTTTGGGAAATTCATCTTACATCTTTTGTACTCCCACAGCCTAGAGCACTTGGTGAGAGCTCAGTGAATATCAATCTGATTGTTCTTACTATTGGTAGCAGGAACTGTTAATCTGTGCTCTGGATATTGGTTACCATATACAGAGCATTTTACGTATAATGCCAGAGTCCACAGTGGGAATTCTACACCTAGATGATATATAGGTGAAAAATTTTACCAAGATCTTTGTATTGCTTGACTATACCTCTGCACAAAACATATAAAATAAGCTATGTCTGTTAATCCTCATTGTTTTGAAAGTTGGAATACACAAATACCCAATCTCTAAGTGCCTTTCTATGTCTCTTAATGCCTAGTTATAAGAAAGTCCGTACAGCACTCATGGAAGACAATGAAAAACTCAACCTAAGGATGATTAAACAATTCTGGGAATAATATTTATGTTGCTTAATCAGTGATATGAAAGCCCTCTATGGGAAAGTATCTCTAGAGAGCAGGGTGCAGTTCAGAGATGAAGAATGACAGAAACATGTAAAGCACGTGTGGAAGAAGGGTTGAGATTCAAAGTTGCCAGGGGACCTACCAAGGGAGGTTCTTGTGATTTTAAAATGTGCATGTGGCAAGTAGCAGGTTCCTGCATAAAAGAGAGTGAAGATGAGGGGCACATTTATGAATGTGAGATGATACATATGAAGAGGAGGAAAAGTTGGGAATCACTGAACGAAGTGAGTGAATGTGGAACTAAGTTGTGAGACTCAATTCTTCACTACATTCTGTGGTGGAAGCCAGAATTAGGGATATAGTGATGCTAATTTGGGGCTCTTTGTGAGTTCCAGATGGCCATCGTAGACTGGAAAACTGATCCAGCTGAATCTCTAGGGTGTTGCTGACTTCACTCTGAAGGTTGCAGAGAGGCAGGGAGCAGACAGGTAGCTATAATCCATTACCTGGCTGGAGGAACAAAATAGATTTCAATTTAGTAGTGCCTGAATGCTTCTTTGAAGATGACTTCGTACTTATACAAAACAGACTTTGATGGAACCACTCCTGATTGCCCAAGATATGGAACGTACTCAGGGGTGGAGGGAGGTCAGGTCAGAATATAAAAGTAAATCATTAGAATATGAGCTGCTTTATAAAGCACAGATATTTCTTCCCTGATATATTTTGTCAGCTGATTCTGTCATAACCTGTAGTTATTTTTCTGCTTTCTTTCTAACAGACATGCAGTATATTATTAAGCTGATTTCTTCCATAATCCTCATGCTTATAAAAATGCCTCCTTCTGCCTCTTTTCATGGCAAAACATGCAATTTTTTACTCTAAAATAAAGAGATGTAATAGTTTCTTATGTCTAAAACTCATGGAAAATGAACTCATATTTTAAATCCCTTGTGCTTTGAATCTCTTATATTCTACTTTTACATTCTTGTGTGCCAGAAATTGGTTCCTCCTTCTAGTCTTTTTTTCAGCTCTTAAAACTTTACTATTAATTCTTCCAAGGCAAAGTAAATATATAGTTCTAGGTGGGAGGCTATGTATGAGTTGAGTACTTCAAAATTTACCTCTCATATATCAGATCAATACAAATGCTTTTATATCCTAATTTGTTGTGTAATTATGAATGCCCAACACAGTAGTAGTAGTAGGAAATATGTACATGTATGTGCATGTATCAGTGTCTTTATAAGCTGTGGTCAAATCTATGGTGAATGCTAACGTCAGCTACCACTGGTAGAAAAGCAGGCACACAGAACCATCACAATATATTTTCATGCTCCTTATTCATTGCATCCAGAAAGACCTGATTTCTGCATGTTCAGTAAAGTCAGAATGACCATGAAAGTTCAATGAGAATAGTACAACTACAGATTCTTACAGAAGAGGACTTGCAGGACTGCTTCAGAAAGTGGTACATGTGAGAAATTAAAATGAATATAATACAGATTTTCAAAACAGGAAGAGCTAATTAACAATGGTTATCTTACCTGTTTTCATCATCAAATCTGTTGTTCAGATTAACAGATATAGTTATGCAAGATTGGGGAAACAATTGAATATTGTTGCTTGATTTCAAGAAAACTTAATTTTCTTTGTCTTTTTTGTTTTATCTTAAAGAACCTATAACAATTGGAAAGACATTAGAAGCAGTACACATTTAGAAAACAAAGATGAGAGGCATTCAACCATGGGATGTATACTACACACCGAGGTCCTTGATCTAGTTGCTGAGAATGCAGACATCAGCATACAGAGAAATTGAGAGGAAGGAACGGTTCGGGAGCAAGGAGCGGCAGGGGAGCAGAGTGACAGTGAGTGAGGAGGGCTTTCAAATAGATAAGAAATACACAGCGGTGAGGCAACAGGCAACAGCTGAGAGTCATCTGACTGAACTGAGCTAATGAGATGTAGTTTGTTTAAGAGTCTTCAACCATTGCTATCCTCATTGTCTAAAACCTGTTGATGATTCTCAGGGCTGGGGAGATAGCTCCGAGGCACAAGTGCCTGCTGGGCAAGTGCAACGTCGTGAGTTCAACCCCTGGTCCCACCAAAAAATAAATAAAAATAAATAAATAAATAAATAAATAAATAAATAAATAAATAAATAAAACCTGTTGATGATTCTTAGGGCCATTGTCTAATTCATCCTGTGTAGAGAAGTGCATGGTTTTGACCCCATCACGTTTCCTGACTTTTGTGTTTGCTGTCTCTTCATTGTTTAATCCTTAAGTTCTTGATTTCCATCCAGCTGCGTTATGCCTTTCCATTTTTATTTCTTCTTTTGAATTCTTACACTAGGGAGACTACGATATTTACAGATGTAGGTCTGGTTTATTTCACTATGAGTATATGTTCAAGACACAGCTACTTATATATGAAGGCTTTGGGTTTATCATTCTTTATAGCTGAATAATATTCCACTCAATAAAAATACCACATCTTATTCAACCATTCTTTAGATGATGGGCATTTTGGTTGTTTCCAAGATTTGACTATCACAAATTATGCTGCTATAAACATAGGAGCACAAACATTACTATGATATGATGTTTTCAGTCCTTCTGGGAAAATTCCCAGTAAGGGGACAGTTGGATTGAGGATAGCAATGTGTAATAAACCACCCTTGGAATACCTATCATTCTGATCTTTTAGATGTGTGCTGCTCCTATTGTCATTTCAATTATTGCTATACTCTCTCTCTCTCTCTCTCTCTCTCTCTCTCTCTCTCTGTCTCTCTCTCTCTCCCAAGTACATGTTTATTTTTTAAAAAGAATAATAAAAGAGAACAAGAGACAAGGAAAAATGCCATAGCATTGACCTGTTACAATTTTGTAGATGGTTAGAATCCTAAATTTCTGTGTAAAAATGTGCAAGTGTTATTTTTTTATCACATTCTGTAGGACTTTATTAGAATATCAGTGACGGGTGAAAAGTCCAGTTCCACATTAAGTCTAAGGCATTTGATATTCAGAAAGACAGTGAAGTTAAGCTCATGTATTCATGTTATAGAGTAACAGTATCACTAAGCTTCTCTTCTGGTGGTTTAACACCTTAAGCTTGCAGACCAAAATATTAGGAAAAAAAAAAAAAAAAGAGCTACAAGAATAGCTGATATTTTGGCCAGCACCCTTCAAGGTCATTGAGGACTCTGGACATAAGAGAGGCTGTACTATAACATCCTATAACTCAGTGCATCCCAAATTTTCTGTTAAAGAACAGAGCAAACTGGTCAAGCAAGGGCTATGACTCATCCAGTTGGATGATGCTGACAAAAGTTCTACAAAACGCTGTATATGGTTTCAAGGTAAATCCTGAGGGGATTATGCCGGATGTCAGATACAAAAATTACATGTTTTGTTTTATAGGTCTTGCTTTAACTTTCTCTTAACCACCCAGCAGAAAAGTTTAACCACGAGGCATAAAAAATAAAGCCAGATAAATATGCTGAGCTATAAGAGGCTCAAGTCAATAGTTTCTGACATTACCAGTTCTGCTGATAACTTACTACTATTATTGAATATTGGACTATGCATACAACTATTTTCTCTTAATTCAATGAAAAGAAATATTTGTACCAATAGTGTTTGGAAAAATTATCATGTCTGCATCTTGTACTCTGAACAAGTACTATGAAGACAATATGCATTGTATTAATTCTTATCATTGTCCTACTAACGTGTTTTGAAACTGTCTCATTGTTATTTCTTATTAAAAGTAATAAAATTTAAAAATGAATAAAATACAGAAAAAAAGAGTCTTGAACCAAAAAGGTCAGAATAGTGGCCCAAAAAGCTTCCTAGTAGAGCAGTTCGATGGATGAGGGACCTGAGCTTTATAGTGAGTCAGAAAGTCTTGGGGGAAGATGGGCAGTAGTGGGCAGGCGTGTAGTGACAAGAGGGTAAAATCAGTTGCTAGGACCTAGACAGAACTAGTGAACGATCACTGGGCTGATTCTCTGGCTGAGCTGCTATCTATGATTTGTTGCCATTTCCTGCTAATGTCTACACAGGAGCATCAGGATTCCAAAGTCTGGCTGCTTGGAGCATAACTTCTTTTTAACATTAGGTACAATTCAATAAGAGTTTCTTACTGAAGCAACTGAAAGCTGATTTTAAATTCTTTGAGGGCAGGATGTGAGTTTTTCAACCATTGCATGTGTAGAACATGGAAAAAGTCGAAAAATGTTTATGCTTTTTCTCCAGAAAATGATAGAGTAGTTATGATAAACAACCAGGACCATAGAACTTGTTACTTTCTGTGGTTACTTTCCAAGGCCACTACTAAAACTTACTGTTTTATTTTGTAGGCCACCATATGCTTATAAAAAGAAGTCATCATGGGATCAACTATTTTTATCTACTTGAGAAAAAAGGATACAGTTTAATTTTCTCACGCTGGCACAAATGAAGGAAAGACATCTTTCCATGGAATTAAATGCCCTTCAGGGGCAAAAGTGAAGATTTTGGGGTTTGGTTTTGTAGATGCCTTTGTTTGCTCTTAATAGTTAAAGCAATCAAATATATAGATCATTGCATTTTTCATAAGTAATTCTAAACAAGCTATTGAGGTACAAATAATCACAAAATTGCTAAGACAAATCCAGTGTTCTCTTTTGTCTTAAGTAAATATGGATTTCATATATAAAAACCCAGGTTGTACTGTATCAGACTTTGAGCATACAAATCTATTCCCAAATGTTTATAGTATATGACAACTTTACCTGTCTTATGCCAGGATTATTATATGTATAGATAGGCAGTGGATACATAGACAGATTGCCAGTGTATTTCAAATTAGCCTATGTTAAGAGAGATTAATGAGGTATTTGACTACTCTGAAGGCTTAATTGCTCTGAAATACATAATCTGAAATCCTCCATTTATAGTTCTGTATCCTTTTATGAAGTCGATATAAAAAAAAAAAAAAACAGAAGAAATAGGTTACTCCAATAATGGTTTACACTTTTTCAAACCATATTTTAAAATATTATTCATTTTAATTATCTCATTTTCTTACATAAACACCAAAAATTTTTCACTCCAGTGTAGCCTCAGCTAACAATATTATTTAGCTCATACTCCCTATGCTTCCTTCTCTAATCTACTCTATATATTCAAACTTCTTAGAAGAAACTGATGCCTATGTATAAAGCAATTATTATACAGATATGAGCAATATCAGTTTTTGTTATATTTAAAAGGTCTCTATTACATTATATATTTAAAATGTCTCTATTACATTTGGATCCCAAATTGTCTTGTATGAGACAAATATTCAACAAACAATACAAAAACCAAATCTGTAATCTCCAACTTCTCTAACGTACACCTAGCTCAAAGAGGGGCTTTACAAATATTTACTGCATAAATTAATAAAGTATATCAACATGCATATCACAAGATGTTCATGTTTGTTTAGTGTGTAAATGTTTCATATGATGTTTAATGGAAAAGAAGTTCTGGAAAAAGGGCATGGAGTGGAAGTAGTTTTGCATTATTAATCACTGATTTGTTTTAATGAAATCCTTTTAATTCCATAATATTAGTTGTGGACAGGCTACTGCATTAATGTGGGGAGTAGTAGTAGGACTTTGTCTGAAACTTTGTTTCATTTGTCTTCTTATGTAACATTGAACACATAGCCCTCTGTGTGGAAGGGTCATTTCTAGGGGCTTAGAGAGGGCAGGGGTATTTCTGGGTTGCTTCTCTGGGCAGATAGTCTTTGTATTTTTGCTGCCTATTGCCTGTTTTTAACACATAAGTCCTATATCTTGGCAGTCTATGATGACTTAATGTATTCTATTTGTTTTTCTTTAATCATTTTCTAACTCTTGCAAGACATATAATTAATAATATATATGCTGGAAATTGATCAGGCTTAAGTTTCCCCCAGCTCTTTCTAGCAGTCCCTGCAGTGCCATCTCACCCACGGTAGCATCAGCCTTCTGATTCTTTCTCCTCTCCTAACCAGACATAGCATCTGTGGTCAACTCTTAATTTTGTTTTTGATGTAATGCATCCTCTGGTATCTCCCACTCAGCTTGAAGCCTTGGCTGGCCTCTGCAGTTCCTGATAGCATGACCACTCATCAGAACCTAAATACCCAGCACATCCTGAGACATGCTCTCTGCAGTTTATCACCTGGGAACTGACACTTCTAAAGATAGAAATATAAAGAAAACATTGAAGACAGTCATTTATAATTCTAACTTAATGTAGCTACTCTTACAGTCTAAGACCAACATGACAATTCCTTCCTGATCCAACCCTGGAGAATTTCCATATAGCAGCAGGGCCTTACTTACCCCCAACAGTGTGTTGCCTTAGCCCCCAGAACCAATCAACACCTGAGTGCAGAAAGGGGAAATAGCATCAACATAAAAATACACATCGAAATGTACAAAATAACAAAGGTAATGTAATCAAATAGCCCTGGCTTTAAGTCCTTGTGCTAGGTTATGCTAGCTCTCATGATTTTCAGAAAGTTATTTAATCTTAATGAGTCTTACATAAAATACAGATTATAACAGAAACTTCATAATATCTTTGATGAAATATAGGGCATAGTTCATGTTCAACTGTCTGGCTCAATGCTAACCTATTACTAATAATTTTATATTAATTTCTGCTATTTTATACCTTGAGAACTTCACTGGTAATAATAGCCTAATATTCTTCTAGAAATTTTTCTTTAAGTTCTGCCACAATCTTATTTGTGTGACCTATTTGATAAAGCATAAGTCTTTGAGATATACAATGACTAACAGATAACTGATATCTCTCAACAGGCTTGAGTAACAATTCCTCAATTTGATAAGAATATGTGCAAGTATAAAGTCCTGAGTTTGACCCCTGGTATAAAAAATGAGGAAAAAAAGAAAGAATATATGTATGATAAAGAAAAGTCATGACAAAAGTGAAGAGGATGGAGAGTGGCTGGTCTTGCAGAAGGGTTGTATCAGTTCTATAAAGGAATAGTTACTTCTCACACCTGATATAATTTAGAATGGAAGCTTTTGCATTTGGAGCTTGTCTCTTCAATATTCAAGAGTCTTGCCCCAAGCCAGTGACAATGTATGTGTGTCAAACTTAAAGGGGACCCTTTTTTGGGTCTAGTTTTATGGAATAATCTTTACTTCCCTCAATTGTCTTCTCTGAACTCTAAGGCCTAATGACACTTCTGGAGAAAGCAGATGTATGATAAGTGAATATTTGGCATACACTATTTTATTAATACCCGTGTTCATGTTAAACAAAATGTAGGAAATAAATTTTATTGGGGGCATATCTTTGTGTTAAAAATAAAAGTTTATGACACTTGATATTTTTATTTTTATTTATTTATTATTTTTGACACTTGATTTTTAAAATAGGATCTTAAACTAACTTATTAGGTCCAGACCATATGCAAACCATCATCTTGAAGCTGAGTAAAAGGGCTTATATATCTTTCACCATGTTGGTACTCAGTTTAATTTCAACTCATTTTTTAAAGGTCTGAAGTTCATTCTCCCTACAACTGCAACTGGGAGGGGAATGAGTGCTTTTGTGTACACTAAACGGATCTAAAATCACATTTTGTTGGATCACAATTGATTAAATCAGACATATAAGATCTGAACTTAGCTTGCTTAAAGCAACCACTGAAGATCAGTAGTCATGACCCTGCGCTAATCCCAGGGCTATGGGCCTCAACAATGGCCACAAGGGGAGGAAGGACTTGAGCACACTCTGGCCATGAAGGCCTCAACAAGTTCGTTGGGGATGTGATCCAGGAGGGTGTGGCTTCACCCCTATGAGCACCTGCCATGGAGCCGCTCAAGCTCTCCAAGGATAAGCAGGCCCTCGAGTTCATCAACCAAAGGGTGGGGATGCACATCAGCAGCAGGAGGAAACTGGAGGAGCTGAGGAACGTGCTGGCCGCTGTGAGGAAAGCAGCAGCTCAGAGGGACTGAGCTTCTCTGTGGAAGAAACTTTGGCAGAAAGTTTTTTGTGTGTGTTTGTTTGTTTTTGTTTTTTAAGATGAACTAAATTTATTTGGAACTGTGGCATTGAAAATTAAGAGACTAAAAGGTTTAATGGTGTGTTTCCAGTTCTGACAAAAACAAACCCCGCAGCTTTGGCGCATTGAGGTGGAAGGCTATGTGCTGAATGCAGCAGCCATCGAGCAGTTCATTACTCTGAAAGTTTAGGAGTGAAGGAACATTTTCACTTTAAAAAACAATTTCAGTATGCTTTTCATACATATTAAACATTGTCATGGAAGGACGGTACATGTACAAATCACTTCCAGATCCTTTTTACTTCCTCTTCCTCTTTCTTCCTTCCTGCCTCCCCCCAAAGTCTGGATAACAAATAGTTTAGACTTTCTGGGCTTCTTGTTCTCTGCTGAAGCTACTTCTCTCTGCTATTTATCACAAGAGCATCACATGGAAATAAATAAGAATCACCAGGTTTCACACAGTTATTAACAGAACTGGCTATGGACTAGGTTTTCCACCCACTGGAGGAATGGTCTGGCAGATTCTTCATTTCAGGGGTAGCTTCCTTCCATGGCCGGGCTCCAAAATGTCTCAGGTCTAAGAACAGATAAAAGTTAGCCTATAATGTTTTGCACCCTATACTCTAATCCTCTCCTCTTTTTATTGTCAGTTTTATTATATTCAGAACAAGTAATAAGTTCAAACCATCAGAAAATGCAGTTGAATAATAAAAAAATAGAATATGCTTAATCCTACCCCTCAGAAAAACTTTGCTTAATATTATCCCACATATTTTATTATGTGGAAAACTAATATATGGTATAATCCAACTGTAAAATAAATATTCAACTCTGTTGAGTATAATTAAACTGTAAATAATATATACAAATATGTGTGGAGACATACTTTGGTGTGTGTATGTATATATATGTATATATGTGTGGGGAAACAATACAGTACACTTCCACTGAATTCTATTGGTCTCTAAGAATTCTTAGATGATCAACTGAGTAACAGTGGATTTTTCAAGATATTACCCTATTGTCAAGTATATGTTGAAGAGCATATCCTTTACTTGTTACACTGGAATAGAAATTTAAGAACGAATATTATTTCATAGCATCTTATATTTCTATATTCATAGAAAAGCAATTTTTACTTCTTGTGATATTTGATTTTTAGACTATAATGTTTTCAGCTGCATGAGTATTTTACAAAAACTATATATTTCCCTACTACCAAATCTTTTCTGGTTGTTAGAGTTGTGCTTTTGAAAGTACTGACCTAACTTAGAAATGTGTAAAAGTTTTGGAACAGGTGAAAGATCTGATTGAAATGTTTGACTATATTGAACGTTTGTTACAAATCTAAATCTTGTCTTTTCAAAATGTTTAAAAGTGTGTGTGTGTGTGTCTGTACAGATTTAATTTTGGAAGTTATTGCTAAGGAAATTTTTTAGATATGCTTTCAGAATCTAAATTCAGAGCATGCTGTTAATGATATCTTTATTTTATTTTATTTTTTATGTATTTAATATGGGGTCTGCAGGGTCTCACTATACTGATCACACTCATAGTGATCCTCCAGTTTTCAGCCTCCTAAGCACTGAGATTACAGGCATATGCCACCACATCCAGTCTTAATCTCTGTCTTAGCATGCCCTAGGGGCAGGCCTGGCATGATACCCTGGGGATCAAAACAGGATCCCTGCACCTGACTAAGCATGCCAATGTACTTTACTCCACTGTGATATCTGGCCAGTCTCTTAATGATACCTTTTTTAAAAATCAAGGAAATGGAGCTTTTTCACCAAGGAGGCTAAGGGTACAAAAGTATATCCTGCAGCTGCTTTCATTCAATCACAGTCAGCTATCCTTCTAGGGATTCCAAATTAGCAGTGGGGTAACTCACTTTTTATTTTCCAGTCTGAACAAGCAGGTGTTTCTTTCATGAGGCCCATATGTTCCTTTCCAAGCTTCATCCAGAGCACCTACAGTATCGCCGATGGCAGCGTGGCACACAGCCAACTTCCTTACAAGACTTCCCCTTTTATTGCAAGGAGACCGGAAAGTAAATGTGTGTATGTGCATGCTTGTGATCATACGTATGAGTGTGTGCATTGAGGAGAACCAGCAGTAGAACAACCCTTTCTTTGAGCTGGTAGAACATCTACTCAGGTTGCCAGAAAGCCACAGTGAAGCTGAGCTGTCAATGAAGCTGGAGGTCCAAACTGACCCTACGCCAAACTCCTGCTTGCTGGCATATTTCCCTGCAGGGTATGGGCATGGCGAGGGCATGGCAGAGTCTGGTAACAGCTGCCTCTGCCTAGCAGTGAGTCAACCGGGTGGTTTATCACATTAAAAAGTACAGTAATTCTGAAGAAAGAAGAGGACTTTGTTCAATCAGATCATCAAGAAGAACTCAACTACCCACAATGAATATATTCACAATATACTACATATGCATACTAGTAAAGTAAAACAAGAACTCGAAGAAACAGGGTGGAATGATGTAGATATCTATAGAGATAAAAAAAAAAAAGGGCTTGTGTTGCTACTGTAAGAAGTGCGACATATTTCAAAAGTCAAATAAAACTAAGCAAACATGTGCTGGAAAGAATTTTCTGTGAGCATAGCTTCATGGTCATTATCAAAATTAGTATTTCTAGGGAAACAACATACTCTTTTCATGAAAGGAAAAAGCTCATCTTTCCAATGAACTGTCTGTTCTGTCACTTCTTGCAGAGACAGTAGATGTCTACTGCTTGCCTGTACAAGCTTAAAAACATACCTGTCAATTCCATTTATCCTATATTGACCTGTTTTTGTGTTAGTAAGGAAGAGATAGCATGAATACTTTTATTCTGTACTAGCCAGAGAAAAGGGGATATGCTAACATTTCAACACATGACTCCAAACACTATCATAAATTGGGTAGCTTAAATATCAACTGAAACACAAAAGCAAGCGTGACATCATAGATTATAGGAATAGAATCAGTGGCAGTGTTGTGTCTAAGCATATTGTCTTAAAATAACTATATTCTTTTTTAAAAATGTATTTAGGACAGGGCCTACAGGGTCTCACTATGTAGATCAGACTTTTAGTGATTCTCCTGTCTTTCAGCCTCCCAAGCTCTGGGATTACAGGTACACACCAGTACGCCCAGTCTCAACCTCTGTCTCAGTGTGTGTCAAGTGTGGGACTGGCATGGCAGGCTGGGGATTGAACCCCCAGCCTCTGAGTTTGCCTGAGGAGGTGCTTTAATCCACCGAGCTACCTGGCTGGCCCACTATTTTCATATAATGGAGATGAGTAGAACTGAGTAGCTATGGATAAATTATTTTTCATTCAGTTTTTCTTTCTTGTAAAATGTATTCTGCTGACTTGCTGCCCCAGGTGGGTTTGTATATTAGCATATATTCATTTCCATGAAGTTTGTTAGGAATGCAGGATCTCTGTATCCTTCTCAGTTATACTGTACCTCCTTCTGTAGCTTAACAAGACTCAGGCAATTCTTATGCACAGTGAAGTCTGAGAGACTGCCCTGCTTTCTCCCAAAAACCTAAATTTCTATAGTTAGTTACACCTATTACTTATTTCAGAGGAAATTCTTCTTTTCTCAGAGGTAATTCTCATTATATCATTTACCCTGAAACTATCAGTCACTACCTCCAGCTACAATAGGATGCTGAAGTAAATGTAAAAACTTTCTTCAATGTCTTGGCTGAAATTGACAGCAGTGAAAGAATTCAGTATATATAATAAGACCAAGGCAATAAGTTATTTATACATCTTGATCCACTGTGGTTTCAGCTTATCTGCTTTAGTCAAGTTAGATACTGTTCTATTACTTTAGGGCATTTATTTCAAGGAAAGGACATCATGAAGCATCCCATTAAAGATATTGATTGGGTGTCATAAATTCAGCTCAGAGTGTCTTTCAGTGCCAATTAAATTGAAACCTTTGGTCTCAGATAAGGTTGTATTAGCTAATCTTAAATTTAGATGATTAGATAAATAGACTATTTGACCATTTATCTTAGTCTATTAGATTGAAAATAAAAATGTACGGTAGTCTTCTTTGATGACGACAGTTCTTCAAATAATGGTGAAAAGTGACCCTAGCATGAATTATGTGATAAGCCTACAACATGAGATTGTAGGTTTTCTTGCAGCTCTGTGTCTATCCAAGGAAGTCCCTAAGGGAGCACACAATGAAGGCAGCTGCCTGCTTGGAAGAATATAGCAATGGAAAAGGCCACTTTTGTAATTGGAGGGTTCATCCTGCTATTGACCAACTCTCTGAACTTGACCCAGCACCAATGGAATCCTGTATTCAAAACAATGGCAGGATATCTCTGGAAAAGTTATACAATTCAGAGCTCTAAAAGAACTATTCAAAACACACAATTCATAACCTCACGGAATCTTTGCATACTGTCCACCAAGTAACAATTGTTTTTAAATATCTAAGGAAATTCCTTACTTATCAAATTCAATAGGCTTAGATTGGAAAAGAAAGGGCAGTTTTAGCTTCTTTGTGAAGAAAAGTTTTAAGTTCAGGACATCCTTAGGAAAAAGCTAATGGATACAGCAGGTCTCTAGCTTCAGCATGTCTCAAAATGGCCTGCGAGGTTGTAAATCATGATGTGACCTCATCCTGTCCCACATTCAGAGCGCAGGAAGCATGGCCTAAACTTTTTATTTCTGACAACTTCCCAGATGATTGTTATTTTGCTAGTCCAGAGGTCACATTCTGCTCTCAAGATAAACATGTGATTGATTACTTGCAATATTAATCACATATGCATGTATTGTATTAGCATTCCTATGGATTTTTTGAGTGCCCTGGATAATTCTGGAAATGAAAAATTAAATTCTCATGTAGAAGAACTTACTCTCCTTGGACACTGAATTAGAGACACAGCTCTCCTTCTGCCCTGTGTTCAAAAAAGACTACCGCGCTCTGTTCTCTGTATTTTCACTTCCTTCAAACTTTAGGAGGCCTCTGAACAGTCCAGACAGGAGGTACTTGAGTTGCTCATTTTATTCCAGGTTCTGTCACACAGCGTTCAACATAAGTAGGCCATTCAGATTCCACTGATAGCGTGGGCTGCCATTCTAATGCTGCTGTGTGACTCTCACATCTGCTGTTAATAAGATCTATGACCTAGCGGTTGCTACTACGTTCTTGCTAGTTGTACCTTGAGTCAACTCCCCCCATCAGAGTTTCCAAACTCAAGTCCCTACATTGGTCCCTCCACTTTTGATGTGTTCTTGCAAATTTGGACTGCACCAATGAGATGCCTGTACAAAAAAACTGAAGCTAGAGCTGTAGTCCCATTGCCTGTGAAATGATGCCTCAGCTTACCCACTCAAGTCTTGCCAAGCAGTTTCCACTTTCTTTGATTAAAACTTCAGTGTGTTCAAGGACACTTTGGTGTTAGCCTTAGCTCATGTCTTGCATGATTTGCCAGTGGCCTCAGGCAATAATTTCCCCACTCATTGTACCATTTGGGAAAGCACTTGTCCACATGGGAAGTAGTTGGAGGGCCTCTACTCTATCTGAGCATTTTGTGGTGAGTTTGGCTTTAGGTACAGTTGTGAGCTATTTCAGATCACACATCAAAATTTATTTTGATCTTTGGGCCCTAATACTCATTCACAAATCTCTCTCCATGTAGCTAAATTCCCAGCTTCAGGACATCAATTTGGAGGTCACTAATCATTAACAGTCTTTACTCTTTCTATGTTTGGGGGTTCCTACTCTGTGTTTCCATGGTGCAAAATATTATCTCTATTTTAACATGTACCAAATTTGAAGTTCTTTCTTTCTCTATGCCATCAGCCTGAAACAACACAAATCTTGCTCCCCGTATCATATGGCACAGTGCAACATAAATGATACATGCATTCAGCCTCAATTTATTGGGCCACTACTAGATTCTAAAACAGTACACGTAATGAGAATAATTTAAATTATGTTAATTTTTTAGATAGAAAATAGTAATTAGGAAGCATTAAATAATGTGCCCCGCCGGGCGTGGTGGCTCACGCCTGTAATCCCAGCACTTGGGAGGCTGAGGCAGGAGGATTGGTGCGAGTTCAAGACCACCCTGGTCTACAAAAGTGAGCGCAGGACCAGCCTCAACTGCATAGCGAGACCCTGTCTCAAAGACAAAAAGAAAAAAATAAATAAATAAATAAATAAATAAATAAATAATGTGCCTAAATCATAGGTGCAAAACTGAGATTAATGTTATAGTCACCGAAACTCTGGAAGCCAGGTTCAGTCCTTGTCCCACCTCCCAGCCAGAATTGCTTATATCAATGAAATTGCTATTAATATCAGTGATTTCCAGGAAGTTGGCTTCCTACAGAAGATAAACTACTTTCACTCAACAGATTTTTATATCTCCGTGTTCTCGTTCAAGAAAAGGTGAAACTTCTACTGAAATCAATTGAAATGAAAAATTTACCTGAGGACATATATACAAAGTGTATCATAAAATTATAATTTTCCTTTTCATTGTTTGTTCAATGAAAGTATGTATAAAAACTTACCAATCTGAGAACTAAATTGCACATATAACAGGGTGGTGGAATATTTGGTTTTTTATTGTTTTCTGTCCATTATTTTTTTAATTTAATATTTTTATTGTTTAAATTTAACAATGGTTATGTTACATATTTTCATCATCAGATCACTTTAGATTAATGCATATAGGTATATAAGATTGATCAAACAATTAAACATTAACACTTTTAAATCAACATTACTTTTTTTTTTTTTTTCCTTTTCTGAATATTTGGTTCTTAACGTACAGGGTGGACTTCTCTCCCTTCCCCTTTTCCTTTGGTCCTTACTCATGACTCCAATTTTATCATACAAGACCGTTCTCTCTTTGGCTTAAGGGGATATTACTGGACAATTTTACTATTTTCAGCCGACTGAAGAAAATGTTTAATAATAGATGTTTAATAATAGAAAACAAAAAACCAGAGAATGCAGTTTTTCCCCAAATAGCAATTAATTACATTTTTTTTTTTTTTTTTTTTTTAGAGTGGGATGTGGACTGAGCTCAAGCTCTGCATGTTACGGGAGTGCGGAACCACTCTGCTCCATCTCTAGCCCTAGAAGTTAGGTTTCAGGGTCACAATTTCTCTTTGCCAGTTTTTATCTTTAATGAATGTTGCCAGTAAACTCTTAACATTCACTTTTTTTTTGTTTCAGATTTTATGTATTTTTAATTTTTTTTAAAAAATGTATTTAGTACAGGGTCTACAGGGTCTACAGGGTCTCACTACACAGATGAGACTCACAGTGATCCTCCTGTTTTCAGGTTCCCAAGTACTGGGATTACAGGTGTGCATCACCATACCCAGACTCGGTGACCATCTCAGCATGCCCTGGGGGCACCCTAGCACAGCATTCCAAACATTCGCTTTTAAAATCATTAACGTTACATTCTCTGCCTAACTTTCTATATGAGATACATATTCATACATTCTTTCCTCTCCAATATGTACACATACTGATTCAAAAGCAGCAGTCTCCCTGGTACCATATGCCACAGTGGCTCTGCCTCTGGGGTGCACTGAGCTGCCACCAAGTCTGAGAATGGTGGTGCATGCCTGTAATCCCAACACCAGGGAAGCTGAAGACAGGAGGATCACTATGAGTCTAAACTGCATAGTGAGAACCTGTATCAAACGTATAAATTAAAAAAAAAAAAAAAGCAGCAGGTTGTCACTAAAACAACTTTACCACCTGCTGGTGGTAAATGAGATGTCATTTTCTATTCAGAAAGGGAATCTATAGACTATCTCTTGAATTTACTTTTAAAAACACACACCACATTTTAGCATTTTTCTGTTGTTCAACTTGGAAAGAAGCCAGTGATCAGGTAAGGCATGTGCGTTAGTCTACTGTTTATAGAAAGTAGCCACATGTTTTACCACCACAAATTCACAGCTTGTAAGGTTTCATCGAAAAAATTAAGATTGCCATCCCATTATTATCTTTTTCTCTTTTAAATCCCCCCTCAAAATACTTCCCCTTCCTTTGAATAGATTTATCCCACTGTTTTTGTCAGTTTCTGAAACAGTTCTGGAAGTCCTCTTTGTGTGTTTCTTCAGAAGTTGTGGTCAGAAATACAGTGCATCCTGTTGGCAAGTGTCACCCAGCAGAAAAACCAGCTCATAAAACCATCACAGTGTGTCCTCACCCACCTTATTCTCTGCACCTATACTGTATAGCTTCTTACTCCTCCCCAAAGTCACACTGATTATAAAAGGCAAGCATTTAAAAGCCATTTAGGATAACAAAGATGGTATGACAGCCCAACTGAAAACACAAAAGAGAATTTCTAGAACTGTCTGAGAAAGTGGCAAGAAATAGGTCATGTAGTGTTCAAAGTGAGGGGGCATAGGCTGAGAGAGATTAATGGCAGCGCATCTCCTATTATAATCTTTTCTTTTAATTTAAGAACTTACCATATTTTCAGAAGTTGTAGTAGAGAGGTAGAAAGTTGAAGTCAGGGTCCAGGCAACCTTGGGGGTCCCTTTTCCATAGCCCAACTATTCTTGAAAGCAAAAGGGAGTAGCTGACATCCAGCCATGCAAACCTATAGCAGAATATCCTGAGGCTGCAGTTTACAGAACTAGTCAAATGATATTGGGCAAGGAAGGCTAAACTGGCCTGAAAGAGTAGCTAGCCAATCATGACCAGCATGTTCACCATTTATTTGAAGAAGGGTTGCCGCCAAACATAATTAGGAATTGAGTAATATGCTTAATTTTTTAATATGGTCCATATGGGCCCAATTATGCCTTTTCAGTATAGTTATCTTGAATTTATCTTCTGTAATATGGTGGTAATTTTTAAGGAAGTACGAATGATCTCAAGCATTCTTCCTATTTTAAGTTAACCATAGGTTTTCACTAACTTTATCACTTAAATTAATTTTTTATCCTTACTTAACTAGAATATGTTTAATATTTTGGGAAAGTTTTTTCTGAAGTTTCTGAACTGTGAGTAGTCTAAAATTATCACAAATTCTCCATAGGAGGTATTGTGTCTATTTATTATGCAGAGTTAGCTGGCACCAAAGAGATTGGATTATGATAGAGTTAAATACGACCCTCACGTTAAAAATTTGTAGGTTTCATCAGAAGCTGGCAATAATGAGACATATATTCATGGTACAACTGTCTCAAAAACCTCATACAAATGACCAAGCAGAAAATTAGCGTGTGCATGTACTGTATACTGGGGGCCATAAATGGATGAAGGAGCAGATACTGATCACCTAAGCTAAAGTTTTATTCTTAAGCAAGATAGCTTTGGTTCTTAGGTCAGAGATTCAAATTTGTTTTCAGTTGACACTTACTTAGCCCCTGTTTCCAATTTCAAAAGACCTACATTCCAACAAATTTCTGTCACAGTGTATATGACTGTGCCCATATTCTTAGATGAAGTATAAAAATCCTCGCACAGGCCAAAAAATCACGTTGCTCGCACAGTTCACATCCGTTTGAGACTAAGGAAGGAGAATTCAAACAACCAAAGTCATGATCGTGGAGGGAGAAGCATCCCTGAAGGTGACCTCAGGGTCCTTCTTCATCCAGCTTTAGTCACCACCATTCGTGCGTCCTGGAATCTGGACGTTTTGTGTTCATCCCTTGCTCATACATGCACCTGGGTGGACCACGAGCTTCCTTCTCTTACCCTGCTTTCCCCAGGTTTCAGGATTCATACTTGTGGCAGCCAGCATCCAATCAATTTGTATATTTCTTTAGACTTAATTTTTGCCCTCATTTCTTCTCAGAATTTGGGTCTTGCCCCAAACGCACTGTCTATTTTGCTTCCTTGGAAATGCCTTGACTATGATGATTATAATTTTAGATAAAAAATTGTACTTATGGCTCATCATAGTTTATTATTTCTAATAAATTTTTGTTTTTAGCATTGATCAATGTTGAATACTTTTAGCCTGTGTCATAATCAAGGATATTTTATGCCAGATGATATTTGTGACATGATTATTATTACTCATTCTTAGTTGTTGCATCTGGTGTCTTCACTAGATAACTATAATGCATTGATGTTTTAGTAAACAAGCTTGTAAGCAGACTCGGATCTGATATATGAGGCCTCATTGTTGTGTTTGGTTTGATTCGGTGCTGGGGACCAAACCCATGACCTTGAGCGTGCAAACCCTTGCAGAACCTCTGAGTTACGTGCGCAATTCCTTGAGTCCTAACATTTTACTGAATGCTAAAATGCCCGAATGCCTAACATCCATCTGAATAGGAAAAATTGTTGGCACTTCCTACTGAGTTGTGAAAACAACAAAAGCAAAATTTAAAGAAACAATGTCAGCAACTTAGGGGAAAATTCCAGTGAGAGTCAGTTATTTAAGACAAGTTTCATCACCAACACCTTCTGTATCATGCAGCAGTACTTTTTACACCTGAGTATGCATTGGCACCATCCCCAGCGTTCACTGAACATGGATTTCTGGATTCCAACTTGGAGTTACCAATTTTCAGGGACCTGGTATTGGCCCCTATGATGTATTTTTGTAGCAAGAGTCCAAAGAACATCAATGTTGCTGGTCTCTATATAGTATTTTCTGGAGCAGCAGCCTAGAGAGAATAAGGAAAAGCAAAATTCTCCATCTTCTAGCTCATGGGACAACATAAAGACAGCCTGGAACTGAGTTAACCTCCACAGAGGTTCTCTGGAACTCTCAGGCAAAGCTCCCCATGTCCTGGGTCATGAGAATATCACTCTCCCATCCTCTACGGACTTTTTTCTTGCTCTTTCCTAGCATGTCCTGACTCCAGTTCCCAAGCCTGTCCTAACAGAAGCAGTAGCCCTGCAGATCCCATTAAAGCCCTGGGCAGCATTTTCTCACTCCACAGTGATTATCCACAATAATTGTAAATAGGTTACAGAGAAGAGAGACATCTGGAAGGGTGGGGAGAATGGCCCCTTGGGATTGCTTTGAGCTCAGTGATCTAGAGAGAGAATTTAATGGGAAAACAGACAACAAAATACAATATTTTATGTTTTTATATGGCAGTGCATCCTTAGAAAAATCTTAATTTTTATCTTGGGGTTTCCTCCCCTATAATTGAGGACCTGTAACTCTGTCCATAATATGTCTTCCAAATAGCTAATATCCACATGCTCCAAAATAAAAACAATGAATATACTTCCAGCATGTAACATAAAGTTTGCTTTCATGAATCATGCATTTGCAATAAAGAGTTTTGCTTTGTTTTGCACTTGTCAGGCTTCCCTTGGCTCTCCCCCTGCCCCTCGCCCCCATCTGCTTGGAGAGACTAATCTGTCTCTCCTATTGATTTAAACTCAGTGCAATTCAAGTAAAACACAAGGCATTGTGATTATGGCACCATTCAAGGCCCTCTTGGCTGCATGGTTACTCTGCAACTGAAATGGAAAGGGGAGCTTTCAGAGGCACACCAGTAGAAATCCTGGCACTGCCCCAGGGTCCTGGGAGCACATGACTACTGAGTCCTGATGGTCACCTTAGTGTGGATGGAGTCCACTGTGGCTCTCTCATGTAGGACTTGTAGGACTCCACTTGGACCTGCTCAGTGCCTAACTGCACAGGCACTCCACCTCTCTTTCTGGGCAGATTTTCATTGTTTGGCATTAAATGCAGGACCTCAGACAGCACCTGGCCCCTGCTCTACTCCAGCCATAGGAGACCTGAGGACTCCTACCTGTGCCATTTCTACTCTACCTACTCCTCCACCTTCCTTCTGGTGCCTTTCTCTATTGCCCAGCTGCTCTGTCTGGATATGAGGTTCTGCTAAAGACAAAATATCAAGAGAGAAGAAGTCATGTATTCAAAATTAGCCCCACATAGCCGGGCGTGGTGGTGCACCCCTGTAATCCCAGCACTCGGGAGGCTGAGACAGGAGGATCGGTGCGAGTTCGAGACCAGCCTGGGCTACAAAAGTGAGCTCAAGGCCAGCCTGAACTGCATAGTGAGACCTTGTCTCAAAAAGACAAAAAAAAAAAAAAAAATAGCCCCACAATGGGAAGTAAATCTATCCAATATGCTCTGTTGCTGTGAGTTTCCTGGGGAAGAGGACGTTACACCCTTCTTTATCTTCTGTGTTCTCCAATCTCACGTCTTCCAGTTTAACAGTCATGTGTGTTTAGGCTGTGCAGTTGATAACAAGAGGTGGTAGAGATGTTGAACTGGAGAAATTAAGTTAAATTTATTTTGTCCTCTCTACCTTGAGGCTTTGCTACCATAGAAAGGTGTTTCATTAAAACTGGTAAGTTAAATAATGCAAATATATTTGTTCTTTGTAAGTATGAGCAAAAGCCAGCAGATACCCTGAAAAAATAACCAGGAAGCATTCAACTTCATTTCATTTTGTTATGGGCTTCATTTTCCTGCATGAGTTTTCAAAGACTCACACTTCACGAGCAAGGCTTCACCACATTTTCAGCATGAATTGTGAGTACCTGTTTCTGATAGCAAATATGTTCATTACTATAACTCACTAGACCAACATTCATTGTGCACTCTACAAATCCTAGGTATGTGTGAAATACTGACTATATAAGAAACACCTGGATGTCTGTTGTGGGAGCCCTGTGTTCAGGCCGAGGACAAGAAATATTTCTTAGAAGAATCTGACTAGCATGTCAAAAGAGTGTACAGGGTCACACCATTATACAGCCCTAAGTGTCCTATTTCAATTATGGAAGCTTAAGGCTGCTTAGTGGTTTTTTTTTTTTTTTCTTCCTCTTTTCTCTAGTCTTTAAACTCCAAGCACCTTGAGGGCAATGTATATGTTTTGTTCCTTCTCAAAATGTCATACCTTGGCCAGCATATATCAGCTACACTAGAAGAATGAGTAATTTGTTGGAGCACTATTAATAGACTGCAAAGAAACATTCTAAAAATTATTAAGCCTTGAGAATTACTTGACAAAAAGAAAATGTATTTAACCACTGGTATAAAAATTACATTCTTATATCAACCACTCACACTTGAAATTAAAATGGGATCTCATAACAATATTAGAAAAAGAAAATTAATGGTTTTGCATTAACAAGCTTCCTGGTTTATTAATAAATTACTGTTAGTTATGAGAAATATTTTAGAAGACTTTTAACTGTTAGGTACACAGTATTCCATGCACACAGACATCATATAAATTGCTTTTTATAAAAGAAAAAAATAATTTTATGAATTACAGAGATGCCAAATGCTAGCTCTTGGTGACCTGATATTTTTATTATTATGTTGTATATATCATAAATAAATCATAGTTGTTGTATTTTTGCCTCTTGGTAAATTGTATGAAAATTTAATTGAAGGCCAATGTTGCTACCACTGGAAATAAATCAACTGTGTTGTTTGCATGGATGGTTTTACAGCAGTATCTCATAGTGGTTAGTAAGTTATAACTCTACTGAAATCTCCCTTATAAATTTTCAAAGGTGTCTTCTTCTCTAGATTGAAATTTACTAGTAAATTAAGTCCAGAATTATCTTACTATCTAAAAGAAATTATTTTACTGTGGTTAAAAGATGCAAAGTTACAAAAAGGTTAATGGATTTATACTTCATAGTATTATTAAAAGACAGTGCTATCATACAAGATGCTAAATCAGCAACGGCAGCATTATATATTATAAATATAAGTCAGAAATCTCCGGCCTGCCCTGGGCTACACCCAGGGCCACTTTACCTCTGTGGGATTTTCCTTTTCTCTTGATCAGTGAAATAAAGAGTGTGGCTAGGAAGTAATCTAAACCTTTCTATCTGCTCTCAGTTGGCCTTCATGTACCTGTGGCCTCCCGCTTGCATTGTGGCACCGGTCAGCCCTGCTCCAGGCATTTTTAGCAATGCTAACTGGGGGAAAATAGAACTGAAAGGAATATTCGGTGCTGTGTTGCATCTCTGAATCATGTGCTATGACCATGAGAAGCCATTCTGTCCCTCAGCTCACCAGGAAGAGCATCCTGCTACCTCTCATGTATCATTTAAAATTCCTTACACAAACATATCTTTAAAAAGCATTAAACTAGACAAAAATATACAGACTTATAAATTAGTTATATTAGACCTATAATAGACACACTGTAAATAACAACTAATGTCTGCAGTCTATCAGGATGTTCCACTTTGGAGTAATTTTAGATCCTGAAAGATTAATTTGCATAATAGACTATGCCTACTTTTTAAAAAAATAACAATAATCCTTGGTACAAATTCCTTTATTAGAAATGTAGAATCCTCCACGTGGGAGCTAGTTTTCTATTTGGCTTCTTTCTGTAGATCAATACTCAAGGCAGGGTAAAGTTTCTTAAGCAAAAACATAGTGAACTGCTTCAGAGGATGAAGCAATTTGCCACATCTGGGGAATGCTCACCAGCTCTGAGATGGGAAAACTTTTGTTGTTTATTGTGAAATCCAAAGACAACATTAAGTGCTTAATTATATTTAATGTTACATTAAATTCTAATATGTAGGACTTGAACTTAGAAAGAAGGACTTGAATAATATGACCAGAGTAGTCATTCAACATGTATACTATATATATATATATATATATATATATATATATATATATATATATATACATATATATGGAAGAGTAATTACACTTCATGAATGGACAATGATATTTTTTCAAGATTGATTGAGTAGAGAGATAATTATAAATCTTCTTCAGGCTGTAATAATTTAAGCCAATTTTCATCTACAGGGCAAAAGAAATACTTATTGCCATTATTTGACAACCATTTTTCTATTTAGTGACTATTACATTTTCTGCATTTTCTTACATTTTTCCTTTGCCAGAAGAGTAAGACTGGTCCTTCTAGTATTTTCTTCAAGCCTACTGTTTGAATAAAGAATTTTTGTAGCTCTTCTTTGAGCCCTCTTTGTAGTCAACATCCCTCATTAATTTGGCAAGTGAGTGTCAATATTCCACACTGACATTTCCCGAGATTATAATAGACTCCCTCATGATTTTGTTTTGCTGACTTCAATGTGATGCTTGCTTTTCACCTGGTAGACCTGAAGCAAGCCTGTCACTGGCTGAGTTTCACTATTTTTAGTCTAGTATTTCACCATATTTGTCAAACCTTTGACTACTTGAACTGATGCAAAAGATCTCTAGGTGTACTAGGTAGTAATTATCCTAAATAATTTCTATTAACTCTGTAGCTCTCAAGATCACTTAATTTTACTTTTGTCTCTGCAGATGTGTGAGAGTGGCCATTCTGGGCTGCATTGTTTACAATGGTATCTATCAGCATTCACTTAGTTCATCCTCATTAAAACATAAAGGAGTACTGCACTCAGAACTGAGCATTGTCTAATAACATCACCACTAGTCACCTTTCCATTGTTGGGACAAAATGCCTAACTTATGCAACTTAAAGAAAAATGGTTAATTTTGACCCAGTCTGAGAGTTTCAATCCATGATTGGCTGGCTCCAAAGCAGAAGCAGCATGCAGGCAGGGCCTGGCATTGGGATGTTGCCCAACTCCTGTAGTCAGGAAGTAGAGTGAGAGCAAAGAGCCCGGCCAGCTAGGCTTGGCCCTTCCTAGGCACACCTCCTGTGATCTTCTCCTGGCAGGCCCCAAGGCCGAATAGCTCCTTCAGCTATTAATTAACCAGTGGGCTAATCCACCTATAAAATCAAAGCCAATTAATTTCTGAAGGCTCTATACCTGAATGCATGTATGTTGGAGGAACGTGGCAAACTCTGTCCTAATGCCCTTCCAATTGGGCATTAATTCATTCATAGATATTTACGGACTACATCATACAACTAGTCATAGGAGGTGATCAAAAGATACAATGAATGTTGACATATCTTTAGAAATGCATTACAATAAAGAACACATTACTGTTAATTCTTAAAAATGCTTCCCCTCACTTCAAACACGCTTCTCTCTACCTTGGTCGTTTTTTGTTTTTTTTTGTGGCCAGCTCAGCTCACCCTGGGAGCGGTGCTGGCACAGTATGTGGTGCCAGGGGTCGAAACACCATCCCTGAACACTTGTCTAAGCTTGCTTAAGCAGTGCTTTAGACTGCTGAGCTACCTTGCTGGCCCTCCCCATTGCTCTTGCCATTCTCCGAAACAGTTCTGAAAGATTTCTTGACTGGCTCTCGGCATGCCGTCATGACTGGCTTAATGTTCTAGACCTCTCGGCATGCCGTCATGACTGGCTTAATGTTCTAGACCTATTTAAAACATATCTGGTAAATTCTGACAAATCAAACATTTCTATTTGTCCTCATCCACCTTATCCATACTATCTAGCACTGTCGGAGTCTGGCTTTTCTGCAGAAGTCAGAACGACAATGAAAGGTAGATGTTTTGATTCATTCTGTAAGGCCATAATATTTGCTTATCACTTCATTAGTTAAAGCATTTTTGGTTCATGTCCAATTTTGGGAAATTATGAATAAGATCATTATGAATCTTCATGTATGTGTTTTTGTTCAAAAATGAATTATTATATTTCTTAGGTAAATAACTCAGCACTGTGTAAAATGACGTTTACAGTAAATGAACATTTATCTTTATAGGAAATTGTCGTGCTGTTCTTGCAAAGTAGTTGCACTAGTTTCCATTTCTACTCATAATGTATAAGAATTCTAGTTATGCTGATTTGCAATAACTTTTTATATATTCTTGAGTTTTTTAGATGGATAGTAGTATCTCACTGAGAGCTTCATTAGCTTTTCCTTATGGCTAATGAAATTAAACATTTTTTACAATTATTTAAAGTATATATAAAGCTTATCTAGTGAAGTATCTGCTCAAATATGAGTTTATTCTTATAAATACTAGGTTCTTTGTTTTCTCATTATTGAATATTGACAGTCATTTAAATATCCTAAAGACCAACTCCTATAAAATAGATAGGTAGCTTTTATAAGTTTTTTCTGGTAGGTCTTTTGGGGAACAAACACTTTCAATTTTGAGGAAGTCTAGCTTATAAAATTATTCAAGCCCTGTATAATAAATCTATACCTATCTCTAAATCACAAAGACTAGATCTTATTTTATTTTGTTTCAGATTGTGCTCTTTTGGCTCGGTTGTTTGTTTTTGTCTTTGGTTGTTTTTTTGTTTTTGTTTTTGTTTTTTTCTTTGAGTCAGGGTCTCACTGTGCAGCCCAGGTTGGTCTTGAGCTCACAATAATCCTCCTGCCTCAGCCTTCCAAGTGCTGGGCCTACAGGTGTGCACCATCATGCTCTGTGAGGTTTAGTTTTTGAATTTAAAAAAGGCTACATCCATTCTGAGTCAAGTTTATACATAATATAGCTACTGGTGGCCCTGCGCTTGGTATTTACATGTAAGTAGTTACTCTCCATCACTTGGTCTAAAAATTAATCACCTTTTCATGAAACTTTCTCTGCAGAAAAAAACATGGCATGGTTCTTGTTTCATGAAAGACACTGATGTCATAGAATTCCTTAACGATGTTTCCAGTGATCTTGCAAATGGAGTGTTTCCACTGTTCTCAGAAATGAAAGGCTCTAAGTTTCAATTTCATTAACTTAGTGACAAATGCAACCTGGGCTATTAAAGAAGAATAATCATGTATTGAAAGAAATACTAAATCCACATCTTTGGCCTAAGTTAAGCCCCTTTCCTTGCCTTCATAGCATTATTTCCTACTAGCTGACTGATTACTTTCTAAAATACAGTATGTTCTAACCCAAATCACCCTTTCATCTCCAAATATGATCATAGTCTTGCATTCTCTGCCCATAAGCAGCACTACTGGGGCTCAGTCATTCCAGCCAGTGACTTACAAGTCATCATCGAGAGACCATTTCATTCCAGTGCTCTATCTATCCCTGTACTAAGTCTCACTGGGCCCACCTCCTTACATACTTTTCAAAGAAGTGTGTGTGTGTGTGTGTGTGTGTGTGTGTGAGAGAGAGAGAGAGACAGACAGACAGACAGACAGACAGACAGACAGACAGACAGACAGATGGATGGACGGATGGACGTATAGATAGAGAGACAGACAGAGAGATTCTGAGTTAATGTGTATGAAAGAGGAGGGCACTCACTGAGGGAAATTAACAGAGTCTAAGTATAAAAAAAGAAAAGCAAAGGGATTATTGATGTCCTTGGCCTTGAAGATTAATCTGTTGCAAGAAATGGAAACAGCTAAATTCCCAGTAAAGAAGAAGAATCCTCTCTTATATCTTTTTATTTATTTTTTTAATTTTATTTATTGTCTTGTTTCAGAACCTTTGTTGTTTATTCACTCGTTTTTATGGCCGGCTCAGCCTGCCCTGAGGGCAGGGCTGGCGCAGCATGTGGTGCTGGGGATTGAACCGCGGTCCCTGAAGCCACCCAAGCTTTCCCAAGCAGGCGCTTTAGACCACTGAGCCATCCCGCCGGGCCCATCTTATATCTTTTTTAATAGAATGATAATTTAAAGAAAATGTGTACCCAAGACAAGATTTTCTTTTGTGATATTTTTGAGTGTTAGAGAATAAATCTGAAAAATTTTTCATGAAAACAAAAAGCTTAGTTTCTAGGAAAGGGACTGGGGTGAGTGAAAGGAGAAAAAAAAAGAAAATGGGGAAAAGGATATAAATCTATATACACAGGATAGCTTGGATAATTGTACTGTGCTCACATCTACGGGTTTATTAAAAGGAACAGTTAATGCTTAAACATAACTTCCTTCTTTTTAATTTTTGACCACTTTTGTATGCTTATATCTGGTAATCTAGCACAACTACTTTGAAGACAATATGTAGTACAGCAACCACTATTGAATTCCTATCATTTTGTTTAGTGAAATTCTGTCTCGTTTCTGACTTTTTTTTTACTATTTCATATTCTCTTTTAAAAAATAAAAAGTGGTCATTACAAAAATAAAATAAAATAAAATAAAACTAATCTGGTGTGGTAGTTCATTCCCATAATTCCTGCTACTCAATATGCTGAGGCAGGAAGATTCTGAGTTCAAGGACAGCCTGAAACACAGAGAGAGGTTGTCTCAAAAATAAATAAGATATAGATAGATAAATTGATACCAAATTTCTGGCTTAACACAGAAATGAAAGATAGATTTAATATAAGTACACTTGGAGTTGTATGTCTTTGGTTCAAAGATTAAAAAAGAGCTATAATGGTTTTAATTATTCTATTGTGATATCCTAAAGCAGATCATATTTACAGAACTATCATTTTGAAGAAGTTTGGATAATTTTATAATTCTTATACTAATGAACTTTTAAGACTAATGGTATTATTCTATAGCTTTGAATGAAAACTATGGATTTTCATGACATTTTCTTCTAAATGTTTGTTTGTGGAGAAAAAGCAGAAGAAAGAAAAAAGATTTGGAGAATATTCAATGCAGCCAAAAGAGTTAAAAGGATAAGTCACTAATTTATTCAAATACTCTGGCAAGAGGAGATGAAGTCTAGGAAGATGTTCACCTAACCACAGAGGGGCAGGTATGGCATGGAATTCAACCTTAATCTGAAGCCTAGATTATAACATTAGAGCTTCTCTTGCTTAAAACAACTTACCTGCACAAAGGACAAGCCATGAGAAATAATGATAGATTTTTTTTTGAAACAGTTATAAAAATACCGTTCTATTTCAAGCCTATTTTTAGGCTTCTAGCGCTTAGGTGTAGATGAAAAAAAAAATGACAAGCCAAAGAACGAATTCTGAGACATCATTTTCAATAATAGAAAACTACTACATCATTTACAAATTTATCTTGTAATCATTTCCATGGTTACAATGATTAAAGTTTGTAAGTTTACTGCTATAGAAACAACATACGTAGGTTTAATAAGCTTTAGACTAATGAAAAAAATTAGAAATACTGTACTAACATAAAACTATTTCGTCTTTTCCTCTTTTAAAATTCTTACTTGATTAAAAACAATCACTGTTATAAGTATTGGAAGCAGGTAAGCTAAGAACCCTTCCTTAGGCATTTAACTTATGTTCATTTGTTCTGCCATAAGGTATAGCACTTACTTTATCTTTTACAAGCTTACGTTTTTCTCAAGATTTCCAAGTGCAATGTGAGGACCCCTTGTGTTCAGTGTTTTCTGACTAGTATTTGATGCATTTCCAGCATAGCATAGGTATTCAAAAGTGAAGTGTATGTGGTTGATTTAATTTGGATATCAAATTTTACTCTTCTAAATGCTTCTATCCTCATGCTATGTGCTAAGTCTGCAACGCCTTTTTGACTCTTCCTATGTCTAATTAAAGAAAATTCTTTGCTCTTTCATTCCTTATCAGTTTGGCTACTCCCACTGTTCCTACCTGGCCCTCTCATGCCCAATTATTCTGTATTATAGGAATAGCTAAAATAAACATGGTTTTAATAAGATTTCTGAACAGAAATGCAAAATTCAGAGAAAAACAGAGCAAGAACAGTAGATCGCTCTGTGTGGAAGACTAGAGCTTTTCTGTACCTCCAGTGCACATAGCCTTCCCTCTGTGGATGTGATGAAGTATGTAAATGAGGGTAGCTTCATCATCTTTCCAGGAGATCAATGTGTAGCCCCTTTCCAGAGCTGTGCAGAGATGAAGTTCTCATAGTTGTCATATGCTTTTCTGTGTTCCATGTCTTATATTTGAATGCTACTTCTCCAATACATATTAGTGAAGAAGAAAAAAATCTAGCTTCTCTGCTCTGATTGATAGTGCCTTTACCCTTCTGACCTAATAGACACTTTTCCCCACCATTCCCTTGGCCGTGTTCTCTGTCTCTGACTTTCCTTTGGTGGTTCCCAAACACCTTGAATTTTCTCCTGCTGGTTAGTTCCGGGTCAGCTGTTCCTAACTCTCTCCATATCTTGCTTTCTGCTCACTGATCCTGTCTTGTCACATCTATGCCTCAATCCCCTTTGACATAATGAAGGCAAAAGCCCAATGTAGGTGTCAACTTTTTAGAGAATGGTCAGTGGTCAGCGTCTGCCACTATGTCTGGATTTGAATGTACCTCCTTCAACCACATATGCTGGATGTGTCAACGCCATTCTTCTTCCCAGAGTTCCTCAACTTCCCTTGTCTGAGAAATTGTGTCTATGCTCTCCAACTCTCGAGGCTAGAATTGTGATTCTGATCTCATTCCAACTAAATAAAACTTCCTTCAGATTTTTAATAATAACTTCAATAAGCAAAAAGCTTACTTTAGAAGCTCACTAACCCCACTCTATTCAGCAGGTTAATAACAAGTACCACATATGGGGGCACAAGGTTCTGCTCTCGCCACAGATGCTGTCAAAGGACAGGCAGCCTTCATGAGCAGCTGACTGACTTCTAGATGTGCTGTCTGGGACCACCAAAGATAATGGCTGACCTGGACCTAAATATGACCATGCCAGGTTTCAGGGCCTTCTTCTAGGGACATGGACAGATTTTAGCTACGATACATGTTTCACTTTTGCCCTCAAATGTATTATTTTCCAGCCTCATTTCCTGCAAAGACTCTACAAAAATAGCACCCTGGACTCTCTTGGACCCCTAGTGGTAGTCTTCTCAAGTTAGAAGTCTAGACTCCATGCCCACTGTCCTCCAGGATCATGATTACAACTAGGACAGAGGGGCTGGTGACATAGCTCAGTGGAACAAGTGCCTGCCTGGCAAGTGTGGGGTCCTGAGCTCAATTTCTAGTACATGTACACACACACACATACACACACACACACACACACACACACACACACACACACACGAAATGAAATATCACTAGGACAGAAAATCAAGAGCGGAGAAAAATACAACTTCTTTACTATTTAATTCATTTAATTGCCTAAGGATATTTTCCTTTCAAAGTCTGAATACCTTTTCTCTATTTACTATGGTAATACCTACTAAAGTGAGAAAAGATGAAAAATACTCAAAAAGATGAAATAAAGGCATAAATATATCATTCTGGTTTTTATATAAAATACAAGATACATTTGTAACATAAAATAAATATATATTATCATATGCATGTTATTTAAATATAAATGGACATTTTGTCACATAACATAATGTGCCATGTAACATTCAAGATAAAAACACAAAACCTCCATCCTGTCATGCACATTAATATCAACTTAATATTTGTCTAACCAGAAATTCCTCTTATAATCAGTATATAGAAATCATTCATAAAGTATCCTAGAGAGAAGGAAATCTAATGTCTGAGGATCTGTTAGAATCATTAGAAAAATGTTGGATCACTGAATACATTTTTTTAGGGAACAATTTTTCAGAGTCTCACTATATAGTACAGACTGACCTTGAACTCACTAAGCTACCAAGACTTACCCAGAAGTGAAGATCCTTCTACCTCAGACCCCATCGAGTAGATTATAGGTATGTGCCACCATGCCCAACATGAATTAGTATTTCTTGTAGCCATAATAATTTTTCAATATTGTTTTTTCATGTCAATCCATATTTCTCTACCTTATGAACTTTTATATCTGGTTATAATCCATTCTATGGATTTTATGTGGCTCACTTTACCAATCTCTGATTAAAAGCATTCTAACTTTATTTGGACCCTATGCCTTTAGGTCTTTAAGGTGATGCAGATGATAAAGGCAATCTATGCTTACCTTTGCTGCCCAGGAAATAGGAACTGGCCCCTTGGACACAGTACCTTTGAAAGCAAGTATTTGTGTTTGAGCAATTTCTATAATAACACATAGATGGAGGAACATGGGCCACCAGTTCATTTCCATTTTATTTTTCAGGAGATGTGGGTGGCCCTACCCATTTTCTCAGTCCAACACCCTCCTTCCGGAGCCCTTACTGAACAGTTAGAGGATGTTGGAATCTGTCCAGTGACAATTAGAAACACCTATTAGGTTTGCTCCATAGGTGATATATGGTGGCCAAGGGTCCCAAATACCTGTAATTATAGTGGCATAAATGACAAAGGATGAGACATGGGGAGGGAAAAAAGAGGAGGAAACAGGGCCAAAGATACAGTGATTTAATTAAAACTGCAAAATGATTTTTTTTATCAGGATTGAGATGTTGTTTTAACTTATATAATGCCAGTAGTTAATGATAAAGTCACCTTCATCCAACACTTGCTAAATATGCGGCACATTACATTGTATACCCAGTCCATTTCCAGGATGTTGCCACCACGTGAAGAGAAAAGAGAGAATTTATGTCTATATCTTTTATATTTGAGGCAATAGTCTTGCAAGTGTCAAATGACTTTTCCCTACAGCCTTAATTTGCTAGATGATTAACTTTTCTTGGCAAAAGAATTTATATAATACACTTAGTTCTCCTCATCACTGAAAGGCAATATTTCTACAAAAATGGTTGATAAGATGTATACTTGATATCTAGCTTCTGTGACTGTTTGAAAACTTGATTTGTTCCATGAATGAAATTGGTCAATCTCAAAGTTTCAAGAATACTGTGATCTGGTAATTGACAACTATAGCATGAACAATAATTAATTTTTTAAATGTAAAGTCACAAAAAACCCCCAAGAGTTAATGAGTTTTCACATGGGATTTTAGGTTACATATCTTATTTACTTATACTTACATTAAATCAACATTAGTTACAATCCAATTAAATAATTGTTAATTATCATTATCAAATATTCTGGAAATACCTACATAATATTAAAATTGAGAAACTAATCATATGGTCAATAAAATCATTTATCAACATTGATATTCATTACTACTCAAGAGATCATTCACTTGTAAATATATTGGAAATTATTCATGATTTATGCATTATTAAATAATATTACTAGTAATCATATTTCAAATTGGAACACATTGACTTTCATGTTTTTTATTAAGGAGCCTACAAACTGACTATTCTTTGTATACTTTAATTCCTGACAATAATATTAACATTGAAGAAAAAACAGAAACTTATGTCTAGATATGTGTCCTAAAGGTCATTATAATGAGCAATATTACTTATCATACTATATGAGGATATATTGGGCTCATCTAATAAACCATTGCCTTTTTACAAGGAAACATCCCTCTAATATCAAAATACATGTTATTAAATCATGGCAAACAGTTCAGCTAGGTTAGTAAGTTATCTTAGATATTTTGTTACCTGTAGTTTATTTTGACTTTCCTTTTGATTCACCTCACATTTTCTCTCTTACCCTATTTCTCTCTTTATCCCTCTTTCAGTTTTTCTCCCTCTCCTTACTGTGACTGATGGTTATTGTCAATTTCCTAAGCTGTATGAGCTTTGAATGCTTGGAGATTTGGGGACATTTATTCAGTCTATCAGTAAAGAAATGGGGAAATTGAAGCTATAAATAGTGAAATGACTTTGCTAGAGCTCCATAACTCTTGATGAAATATGGGGTAGAATTCTTGTTCTCTCAAATCATATTCAATGCCCTTTTATATTCATTTTATTTAAGTTTTCAAAAAATTCCTTTCACTGTAAAATGAGACATACAAATAAATATATGATAATCTGTATTATCTTCATAAATATTTACCTGTTAATTATTGGTTCAGAATAAAGTTAATTCCTTTTCATTATTTCTCCTTTAATCTCCAGGTCATTAGATTATATATTCTAGAATATGGGACACAGTTATGGTCTTTATTTTAAATGTGCAGAATACGAGTATCTCTGACATTTCCACACATGAATATATTGAATTTTTCTCCAACTTACCCTCTTGTCTCTGTCCCTCTATTTTCAGGTTGTCATTTGAAACTTTTGTCTCTTTATGTATGATTTAGTTGTTTAATGCAAGGATCTCCAGTTCTATCTCTTTTCATACTACAGGAGGATATATTGTGCTCGTCCATTAAACCATTGTCTTTCTACAAGAAAACATCCCTATAATATCAAAAACCTGTTATTAAATCATGGCTAACAGTTATCTTAAATATTTTGTAATCTAGAGTTTATTTTGACTTTCCTTTTGATTCTTCTCACATTTTCATATATGAAATTATATAATTTCATCCTTGTTTGTGAATAAATAATACTCTATCTGTAGGCCATCTTTATCATGTCTTTGTGTATTTGATACAGGGTCTACAGGTTCTACAGGGTTTATTGGGTCTGACTACATAGATCAGACTCATAGTGATTCTCCTGTTTTCAGCCTCCCAAGTGCTGGGATTACAGTTGTGTGCCACCACACCCAGTCTCAATTGCAATCTCTGCATATCTTGGGGGGGGGGGTCAGCACAACACACCTAGGATCCAACCTGGCTGCTGTGCTCTGCCTAAGCAGGCACTGTAGTCTGCTGAGCTATCTGACCAGCCTTTTATACATGTTTTAATTGGTATTTACACTGATTCTGTATCCTGACATTTGTGAAGTGAGCCTATAAAAGAGATATCTGCCTACCCATGCCTATGTCACACCAACTTGCCTGTGTTTGGCCTCTAACACATTAGAAATGGAGGAATAAGGCTATGCACTTGGAATAATGTCTACATGAGATACTATGTTTCCATGGCCTCCAGAGTGTGGCAAGTGGGGATAAGGTCTACACTTCTGACACTGTGATGAAGAGGAGAGATGGAAACTATGATAAATAACTGAATTAACCTAGAACTGATTTGTTGCCTAAAATTCATCCAATTAAGGACTTAAGTGGGATTCAATATGTAAATTAAATATGATTATAGAAAGAGTGAATAAGTGAGCTATCTTGTGCTCTTGAGCTTTGTCAATCTAAGTGCTCCTCTTCATGCCTACTGTCTGTGTATGGCTTACTTTGCAATGATCTCCATACAGCTCTATCTTTCTTAGTAGGCTATAAATTTCTACATAGCAGAGATAATAGTTTAGGTGTCTTTCTATTCTCAAAGTTCTTCATGCACTGGAAGTGATAAGCAAATATTTCTATGCTGGGCTAATTGCCAATGTGGCACTAATGAGTCTCACTCTGTAACTATACTCCCTGATGTCTGACTTCATAGTTTTCCCCACATAGGAATAGCATTTCTTTCCCCCTCACCCTTTAGGCTAGGCTGGTCTCTTCACCTGCTTACCCAACAGAGAGAGTTAGTGAAAGCAACAGTATTCTAGTTCTGAGCCTTAGCCAGAAAGGATTTTGCTCACTTCTGCTCACTTCCTAGGTATCCTCCATCACTTCACCAACAAAACTGTCATTTCTGTGGTAACCAGTCATGACTTACATAATAGTAATGTGGCAAAACACTCAATTCACATCCTCAAATTCACATTTTCCTCCTTTTTCCCCTAACACTTATTAGCATTTTCCAAAGAGCAATGCTTAAGAATCAGTGTTATCCACACAGCTACCTGTTTCTAGGAATATGACCACTGGCAAATCATTTGATCAAGATTTTGGTTTCCTCCTTCACAGAGTGGAGATACCGTCACTACTATGTCAGTTACCCAGGGTCACTCTATGGCACATAATATTTGGGAATGTGTTTGGGAAGCTGTTGTGGCTCCTCATATGCTGAATAGAAAAACACAAGTGCTAGCCTCTTTGGCAACAGGAGAGAGTTGGCTGAGAGAATAAAGAAGCAGGAGAAACCTAAGATGATTGATAGTGCAGGGGACGCCCAGGGTCAGATGGTGCCTGCGAATCTGTATGTACACGCTTCACTCTCTCCTAGCATTATCAAGTTTAGTGATGGATTTCTTTCCTTGACAAATTGCCATTGCAGGTTATTTCCTAGATGATATTTCCACAAATGGAAAATCATTCTCTATTGCCTGAATGGCACTAAAGGAAGTTATTATTTCCCTCCTGATTCCATAGAGCTTACATTCAGATTTACCAACAAGAGGGTTAATAAAAACAGATCTGCAGCCAATAGCAATTGAAAAAATATTACTTTTCTATCTGGCTACAATATGTCACTTTATATATTGCATCCTCTCTATGATAAAACATAATTCACTGCATCAAAAAAGGAAGTCTGAAACTCATTTCTAGATTCTCTAAAACATGAGACCTGTTTAAGTTGAAATTCTATTGGCTTTGAGATAGAAAAAGAAGTGGTGAAAGAGAAGATTAAAAATGAACATGTGTCGGAGATGGCCTTTAAATATTCATGTGACAAGAGCTAGTAATGCAGTTATAATAGCCTTGTCTATTGATTTATGATATGACTTATCTATAAAAATATTTAACTTCATTTTCAGTGTACTTAAAGAAACTGTTAGGTTATTAATATATGACCTTAAGTTCTGTTAAGTGGCATATAGCTAGATGTCTTAACTAACTGGTTTCTAAGGAAGGAATTTAATAAGTTATTTTCCCTCTAGAACATTTTAATACAAAAAGTCTGTTAAAAGGAAGAATTATGATTCTCACTTTTAATCATTGCTATAGAAATGCATATGTTTGACGTAGATTTTTAAATTTTAAAAATTACTATCAGAATTTCAATCTCTTTGAAAAGCCAAGAAATATTATTTATAAGTCAAGAAGTGTTAATAAATTTTCAACAAATATCACTCCTGTTAGCGATGAGTTAATGCCCAAAGCTGGGTCTTTGTGTGGTATGAAGAAAGGCTGCAGACATTCATTCATGGCTGAAGGCATGTGTACAAAAACGTGTAATACTACATGTTAAGAACAGTGTTAAGCATGTCTCTATTCATACATGATACATTCTTCTTATGTTGTATGTCTTGGCTGGCCTATTAGATTATAATTATTATTATTCTTTCTCTTTCTTTTCATCCTTTTTCATCTGCATTCTGCTTCTTCATCATCATCATATCATCACCACCACTGTCATTCTTTTTTACTGATCTTTGTATTATTTTAAAGCCTGGTGCATTACAAGTGGTTAATAAAAGTTTGCTCAATTAATATTACCTTAGAATAACAGTGTTAATTGCAGGCAACTCAAGTGTTGCATTATTTGCATTACACACAATATTTAATAACATTATCCCAGTAACACTCAACTACGTATTATTAACAATTTAAGGATGAAAGTTTCCAAGTCCAGGGAATTTGAATCCCTATCTTAAAACAATATAAGTGGTCAGGGCAAGGAGCTGGGCTTAAACTTCATCAAGGACAGTATAAGACACTGTAAGGAAAATTAGTATGTTTTATTTTATTTTTGTTTACAACTAGTAAAACAATTTTATTTATATTTTATCAAGTAGATCAACAGCAGTGTGTTTGTATCACTGTAAAAATATAGGCATACATCACTTTAGTGTATACTTGTAATGACAGATATTCTGAGAAATGTCATTATAAAATTTTGTTGTGTGAAAATCACAGAGCACACTTACGTGAATGAAGACAGCCTACAGGGAATAAAAAGGGAAAGAACCAGGAATGCTCACTGCTTCCTGCCTTCCAGGCCATGAACTATTTCCCCTCAACCATGACCCTCTGCCTTGCCAGGGAACCAGACAACTATGGACTGAAACTCCATAGACTGTGAGCCAAATAATTCTTTATTCCCTTAACTTGTGGGTGTCAAACATTTTGTTCCATCAACGAGAAAGTAACAAAGACACTAAGGGATTCATGCTATGGGACCACAACTCTAATGTATTCCACACTGTTTGAAATGCTATTCTACCTCACATGGCTTTATATAATAAAGTATATTTTTTTTCTGTAAATTTTTTACAGATATAGGTACAACTGTAAACAAGTTTTATAAACTGTGGGCAATGATATATTACTGGTAACAAAAAGTAAATTAAGAATGTCTGGACCAATATTTTATTTGAATTAAATATAACAGGTTTGATAAATTTGTTTAATATAGTTGCTGTATTAGTTACTTTTTGCTTGTTGCCGGGACAAATACCCAACACTCAAAATGAAGGAAGGAAAGGTTTATTTAGCTCACAGTTTGTGGAGGTTTCAGTCCATATTCGGTTGGCCCAAGGCTGAGTGGAGCAGAGCGGAGAGCATCCAGTTCAAGGCGGCAGAACAGCAGCAAAATGGTGGCAGAGGCAGCCAGCCAAACAGGGCAGCAGAGCAGCAGCACCAGCTCGAGCTACAGTCTGTCTCTCTGTCTCTCTTTATATTACATTCAGGCTCTCCGCCTTAGCTCCCGCCCTAGACTACACCCATAATCCCGGAAGTACTTCCACCCATAATCCCATGAGTACTAAAACCCATAATCCCAGGGATCATGGATCAAGTCTCAAACTCTAGCAGTCCCCGCCCAATGACTCCATGAGGCTTTGGGGGGACAACTAGACATAAAGCATAACAGTTGCTGTCTCACCATCCAGTTTTAGACTTGGCAGAGTTGCTTAAAACCTATCCACCTTTGGTCTACTTAAAAGCTTCCTTCCCTTGATATTGTTTATAAAATAGCTTGACTGTTCCTCATTCCATAGATCCAAAAGTGAATATACTGCAAAGCTGCTGACCAGGCCAACCCATTTGGGGCATAAGGGATAACGCCCATGAGATGTAATAAAAGTATGTCATGTGTTCTCTGTCTATGTATGTCTCTCTGTCTCTGTCTCTCTCTCTCTCTCTGTTTCTCACTATCTCTCCCTTCCTTCTCTTCCTCCTCCTTCTCCTTTCTCTGTTTCACAAATGTCTTTCTCCTCCCTCTGTCCCCATCCCGTCTCCCTTAACATTTCCCCATCTCCACTCACAGTAGAGTGTGCTATCTCTGAACCTCCAATTGGTTCCCCATTTGCAGCTCTTACCTCTTTGGATGTGAGAGTAATACATTTCTTCTGTAGTATGCATGGGAGTTCACCTTATCATTATGTCTCAACACACACACACACACACACACACACACACACACCTAAATTAAAATAAACATTTTCCCCGGTCAGGATTCTCCTAGAGAATGGCTATCTTGGCTTAGGACCATTCCAACAAATAAATTTAAAAGAACTGTGACAAATGAAAAAATTACAATACGGTAGAAAGGATGTAAAAGAATGTTCCAGGATAGGATAACATGAAAGAGACTCACATGTTTTAACTGTAGTTCTGGGAACTTTTTAGATGTAGTTACTGTGTATGTGCTACTAAGGTATATTAAATTTTGTTTTTTGCTATGGATCCTAACCTAAAAGTCAGTGTTTTAAACCACTTCACTCTACTTCAATAAACTATAAGTCCAGAAACCAAACACGTTTTATTTGGCCACCAAAAATTTTTATGGAATTTCACTGAACGTGGATATACGTTCTTCAGGACCCATAAGTCCTACAAGACTGCAGTTTCACTTGGTTCAACTTATATTTACACCTTACTGGTCTGGTTTCTGAAAGTGATTAAAATTTTGATACATCTTTACTCTCCCTCATTTATTTGTGTCAATCATCTGAAGGATTTCACAGAAAACAGAACAAATCCTCTAGGACTTTGAACAAAAAAGTGAGACCTGACTATAAAGAAAGGCTTGCCACCAAGGAAGCTCTTCTGTCGCAGTACAGGAAATCACAAAGCCAGCAAGCGAGAATAAGAGTGCTAACGTGACAGCGAGACCAGTTCCCATTCCTGAGGGCTTAATAAGTAATTCCCATAATACAGTGGTTCAGATTAACAATTTTTAATAATTTATAATGGTGCTAAAGCATGCCTATAAAAATATTTTTGCTTTTGACTTTGAGAATGGTATTCAAAAGATTGTATGAGTCATCCAACATTTATTATAAAATATACTTTGTATTAATTGAGCTTTGCCTAGCTAGGGTGATAATTGCTCTGAACTCATTCAATAAGTTAGGCTAAAGTATGTTTCCAGTGGGTTAAAGGTATTAAGCACATTTTAATTTATGACACATTAATTTATGTGGGTTTCTTTGGTTGTAACCCCTTCACAATTGCTAATCCTGAAAATAATCCCATGGCATCCACTTTACTACTTACATTTTATGAGTGAGGAAACTGAGTCATTAAGAGATATGTTATCCTGCTTTTTTCTGTTTAATCTTTTATTTATTTGGTGCAGGGTCTCACCACACAACCTGGACTTGTACTGATCCTCCTGTCTCAGCCTTACCAGCACTAGAATTACAGTCACACACAGCACAGCCTCACCCAGTTTCAGTGGTCATCAAGGTATGCCTTGGGGTTCTGGGGCTGGCACAGCATGTGATACCTGGGATGGAACCCAGGTCCTTGCACTTGTCAGGCAGGTGTTTAGATCACTGAGCTATCTCCCCAGCCCTGTTATCTTGTATAATGTTATATAGATTTGTCCAAACAAAACTATTATTCTTCCATCAATAATAGGCACAGAGGTGGAAATTTTATCCTCAAAAACTGTAGGCTATATACCCTAATGTTAAAGAAGAATGCAATCCATTTCACTTTATCTAGAGCTATTTCTTGAGCATTGATTCTCATTGTTTTTCTCCACGACTGTCAAAATACATTCCAAGTGGCTTCTAACTTTCCTCTTCCTCATCCACCTAAATTCTGATAAATTTCTTATACTGCTTTCTAAGAACCTGACAAGACTCCTTTTAGCTGCATTACTTCCAATAAGTAGAATAATGGCCACTGAAGTTTCAAAGCACTACCACTATCAACATCAACAATGCTGCATCTTTTATTGACCTGTATATCTTCTCAGTATCAAGCACAGTAGAGGGTAGTGAATAACAATTTATATGACCAGTAACAATTATAAAATACATGGTTATTAGTATAGAGCCAGCAACTCACCTGGAGCTCCTGCCCATCCTCTTCACCTTTTCTGAGGGTCTCCTTTGCCTCTTTTACACCAGTACTGACTGGTACTTCATCGTGTGTACTATGTGTATAACTGACACACAGTGCTCTTCATTGAATTAAAATATAAGTCAGTGCAATGACTGCATGAGGTATTTCAGCATAATAAATAAGTCACACAAGTAAGGGTACTGAGAATACAAGACATAAGCCATTCTTTGCACTGCAGAAAGTATTCTCTAAAACTAAAGTGGTACTGGGGCTAGCGAAATAGCTTACTTAGTGACTTAAAAGGTCTGCTTAGGCGATAGCAGGGATCATGGTTAGATCGCCGGCACCACACGCTGTGCCAGCCCCACCCCCAGGGCACGCCAAGGCAGTCATAACATAGATAGATAGATAGATAGATAGATAGATAGATAGATAGATAGATAGATAGATAGATAGATAGATAGATGATATATAGATATATAGATACGTAGAGTTTAAAAAATGGATGGAAATAAAGTGGTACTAATTATATCAAAGTTTAGGTTATTTTATCTCTAAAGTGAAATGCTCTTATTCTAAGCAATAATATTCCCTCTTTTAGTAGAGGCAGTAATTACCTTAAAATTTACAGGCGTTAATTCTTTAATGAGGACGCTAAAGCAATGTGAATTACTCAAACAATAGCAAGAACTCTGTATACACCACTCCTTTAAAGATGTTAAGAGCCTCTTCCTGCTCACACAACAGCTTTTTCTCATTAGCAACATGTGCTGAATATCCAGGTCTGATCTCAGTGGGTTTAGGTAAGCAGCACTTAGCCAAAGGGCAAAGGTGCCAAAGCCTCCAAGCTCTCAGAAGCTCTAATACATCAACATCCAGAATCAGAAGCAGGCAGACATTCAGTAAGGCAGAGAGGCGAGGTGAAGGGAAATATGGAAAGAAATTTCAAGGAGCCAAAGCAAAAAAGACGCTTTCCTTTTCTGAAGTGAAGAACTATTCCTTGGCTTGGTGGACCGCAGAACACCTGAGTAAGGGTTGATCTCATGGGAGATGACACACAGGTTAACCCAGTGGTGCATAGAACTAGAACTGCCAGCAGATGCAGAGCCCCTATCTCTATCTATCTATCTATCTATCTATCTATCTATCTATCTATCTATCTATCTATCTATCTATCTATCTATCTATCTATCTATTATGGTGTGCTCAGCCTGCCCTGGGGTGGGGCTGGTGCAGCACGTGGTGCCAGGGATCTAACCGTGGTCCCTCTAGTTGCCTAAGCTTGCCTAAGCAGGCATTTTAAACCACTGAACCACCTCTCTGGACCTCTGAGATCCTATTTTTGAAGTAAAATATTATTCTTCCTTTCAATTTCATAGGAACTCTAGGAAATAAAATTGAGTTATTTTATTTCATCTCTGGTATCAAATAGAGGAAAATAAAGTCTATGCAAATATGCATGATTACTTTCCTGCCCTACCTTTTTCCTGGGTGAATTGCAAACACACTAATGTATGTAAGAGATGCTAAACATACAACTAATTGGCCCAATTAAATAGAATAGGCAAAATAATCATTTTAGAATTCCATGGAAAGGAAGTGCTCTTCAGAATGGCTGTTCAGTAAAAGCAACAAGGCTTTGGAGCATTTCTACATACTGTTACCTCAGCATGATTTTCAATAGAAATACTAATGTCTTTGGGGTTTGTGTGGTTGCTTGGAGGTGATTAGACCACTGCTAGGATAATCTCTTGGGGAGACAGGGCTGTTTGGAAGACAAAATGAATGAAAGCAAAGGATTTCTTAGTAACTGTAGGTACATTTTATACTTGGTTTACATTCTTTCCAGCTGTGAAAGGCTTAGCCTAGGTAGCCCAAAGCCAGTGCTGTCATTTTGTGATGTGTGAACTTAGCTGAGCTCCAGCTGGTTGCTATCAAGACTAATATAAGAGGAAGTGTGATGCCTTTACCTGGTTGAAGACCTTCCAGAAGTGTGAAATGTCACTACCTCTTGTTGAAAGTCTGCGGATTCTTCTAATTTCATCACTGTCTGAGTTGTGTGGCACCAGGGAGTTCTTATTCTTGTCTTCTATGCAAGTCAGCTTTTAGTAAATGACCTGAGTGGGTGCGTAGCCTTGGAAGGGATTGGAGAACAGGGTTATGGGAGAGACGAGGCATTTTTCTTCCGCCCCCTTCTGTTCTCTAGGCTGCCGGAGGCCATCAAGGCCTTGAAACTTTATTAGCTGGAGGTTTGGAGATCTGCATCACTGCTGGTGGGTGTTTTTGTTTGATGTCTGCTGATTCACTTCGGTTTTGCGCAAATTCTGTGTCATTTCTACAGTGTGATTTCTCAGAATGACAAGAAATTACAATTATGAAGATAAAACTTGATATTTCCGGGAGCTTAATTTAGCCTGCCACCTGGCTGTAATGTTAGCGTTTCAATGCCAAAGAGGAACAATTAATGAAACTGTTTCTCCACTGTTGATTTTCAAGTTTATTTTTCTACATCAGAAGTGATTTTCCAAATAAAATAATAGTGCCATCTGAAGGTCTTTGGGATTTTTATGGTAATGTGTGTTGTAAACTTCAAATTTTTATCTTTGCTTAGTTATTAATTACCTCAGTATAATGTATACTTTCGTGGTTTTAAAAAAAGAGAATATAGCTTACTTTTCTTTTTGTCTACTCTGCACCAAGCATTGTACCACTGCAGATGAATTTTATTTCATAGGACTATAATTTCTCTATGTGTAGATTGACATATAACAAAGTTATACACTGTTGTCTATTTAACATGCAGAGAAGACTGAATGTTTTAAGTCAGTATCCCCAAAACTAATCCAATCCCAGTTCCTTCAATATTAACATTTATTATATCTTATCCTTTTAAACATTTATATTTAATTATTGATAGGTTTAATAAAATGGGGGAAAAATAGTCCTAAGCACACTTTAGTTCAACCACAAATAACATGTTGTCAAAGTAAATTCAGGTTAAACATAAAAATTAAAATAATACTCAGTCAAAAAGGAAACAAAATGACAGCCCAGAGATAATGTCCTGAGTGCACTATAAGTAGCCATTTGAAGAAGTCTCTAAAGTAGAGCAGGATCTGAGTATCATGCAGTCTGATGTGATGTTCAGAACATGAGACAAGAGATGAATTTGCAGGTCTAGTCTATTCTGTTCTTGCCCCCCTAGGAACATGACTGTCATGGAGCATATGTAGGAGAAAGGCCAGCAAGATGGCTCAGTGGACTAAGAGCCTGCTTAGGCAAGCACGGGTACCAAGGTTCAATCCAAGTACCACATGCACACTGTCCCCACCCTCGGGTGCGCTAAGCTGGTGACTGAGTCTGAGCATGGTGGCACATGTCTGTAATCCCAGCTCAAGGGAAGCTGAAAACAGCAGGATCACTATGAATTCAACCTGTGTGGTGGTGAGACCCCGTACCAAATATATAAAATTTAATAAATAAATAAATAAATAAATAAATAAATAAATAAATATGTAGGAGAAAAAATTTCTGAGAACCATGTAAGAGATAATAGGATATTTACTAATTTTTAGTAATCTTCTAAAAATATCCTGAGCAAGTACCCTTTTAACTTGAATATGCATATAAGTCACCCCGTGAAGGGCAGATTTGAGTCAGCTGGAGGCCTGGGCAGGGCCGGGAAGCTAGCGTTTCTAATGAACTTTCAGGTAATGCCTAGGCCTGTCCCAGGGCTACTTTTTTTTTTTTTTTTTTCTTTTTTTCTTTTTCTTGTTTCGGAACCTTTGTTTGTTTGTTTGTTTGTTTGTTTGTTTATTTATTTATTTATTGTTTTATTTTTTTGTCTTTTTGAAACAGGGTCTCGCTGTATAGTTCAGGCTGGCTGTGAACTCAATTTTGTAGCCCAGCCCAGGCTGGTCTCGACCTCTCACCTATCCTCCTGCCTCCGCCTCCGGAGGGCTGGAATTACAGGCGTGCGCCACCACGCCCAGCTCTTATGTTTGTTTATTCACTCATTTTTATGGCCGGCTCAGCCTGCCTGGGGGCAGAGCTGGTGCAGCATGTGGTGCCAGAGATCAAACCGTGGTCCCTGAAGCCGCCCAAGCTTTCCCAAGCAGGCACTTTAGACCACTGAGCCATCCTGCCGGGCCCCCAGGGCTACTTTAAAGCAAGAATCTGAAGGACTGGAAATGAAAATGGTAGCATTTCTCAGTGGGAATGGTAGGACTTACACGGGAGCCAAATCAAAGCCCAATGTTATACACAGGACTAGAGGTCTGTAATGAAAATTCAAGGATTGTTAAAAGAACTAAAATTTACAAAATCAAAATAAACTTCACAATAGAAAGAGAAATCTCTGGAAAAAGAAAATATTAGATAAATGTTGAAATAGATATGCTAAACAAATATCAAGGAAATATGTTGCGAAGATGATTTTGCACAGATAGATAGGTAAGCTTATAATTCAGTTTGAGACTACAAACAAAAAGGCCTTTTCTAAACAGCAATTGAAGAGTGGATACATAGATGAAAACTTAATTAAAGCATCACTCTCCAATAAACACACCATGGAATATAAATGCATATGCATGTATTTAATGTATCACTTGTTTGTTATAAAATAAAGCATAATTACAGTCATTATGTAGCATATCAAGTACACGGAGCCCATCCTTTTCAATTATGTGAATATGTCATTTGATTTCCAGCAATGTGTGTGTGTGTGTGTGTGTGTGTGTGTGTGTGTGTGTAGGGATTGCTTGTATAGTCTGTTTTAATAGAGATACATTTGTCATTTCATTACATAGTCTATATTAAATGGCAATAGTTTCTTATTAGAACTAGAACTTTGTTGAATGTAAATAAAATACCAAATTTTCAGGACTTCCCATGGAATCACTATTTATAAAGAAATGCTCTGGTAATTCTATTTAAATAATTTAAATTGATACTTATTAGAAAAATTGCTTAAAATTATAATATATAATACTTAATTAAAATTAACTTTTATAATACTTAAGTATTGACAGGGAAAGTATACAAAATAGTATTAAATACGATTGAAATGATACTGAGAAAATACAAAATCTAGAAAGTTGTGATCTGGTATATTACATTACCTTATGGGAAAAAAGACATACAATCCAAAATAGTAAATGAATATTAAAGATTTCATATGTACCTTATTGGCCAAACCAAAAAAAATCTTGGAATCAAAAGTACTAACTTTTTAATATTGACTTATGACCAATTGCTTTCATAGTAACTTCACTTTAATTAATAAATATGCATTGAATTTCTTCTAACTGCCAGTAATCTTGCTAAACATAAGTCAAAAATGTGTTTTAGAATCAATTTCTACCAACATGGTCAGATCAGTGCCTGCTTTACTCAATTTGGTTTTATTATACCTTGCTATCTGTCTTAAAAGCTTTTATATTCTCTGTAGCTAGAGTTATATGTAAATATACACAACTGGGATAGCTTAGAGCCTGCCAAGAGTTATAAAGCAAACTATGCTAATCGGATACAATCTTTAATATAAAATTTCTGTGAATTTTTTAGAAAACTCTCACTGGTCTAAAAGATACTATGAAGAAAGATAAGGCAGTGTCCCCTGTTTTTATTTTGGATGAGTTTCAGTCTGTATATGTGTGTGTGTGTGTATGTGTGTATGTGTGTGTGTATAGTATATATTGAAATTTGTTAGTATTCTGTTTACAATTATTAAATCTTATTAATAAAGTATGGTGTTGTGTTTTATATTATAATTTTCTCTACCAAGTCTTATGATTAAGTTTTCCTCCATAGAAAAAAGAGATGCAATATTAGTACAAATTTCTATTTTCAATGAACTAAGAGAAAGTAGCTTTATATCCATCCTAACTTGTTCTCTATCTTATCCTTGGAATAACTACTATGAAGACAATATGCAATGTAATAATTATTGTAAGCATCCTACTAACCTATTCTGAAACTGTTTCATTGCTATTTTATCTTTTGTTCTCATTAAAATGAATTAAATAAATAGATAAATAAAAAAGAGACTCAAGTCATAGAATCTATGTCCAGTGACAAAGTCAGTACAGCAACATTTGTAAATATTATTTCAAGATTTCCACAAAAGCCAAGTCTGTCCTGGTGAGCAGGGCATGGCTAGAGAAATGATTAACCTCACACTGCTGCATTCCCTCTGGGAGACCAGAAGGTGACACCACTTCCTTCCTCTCCCCACGCTCCCTGTTCCCCCTACCCACACTCCTCTAGTAGTGTGGAGAACCAAGAAGCCTGAGAGACCTGGTGACACTCAACCCACCCCTGATGGAAGGACCCTCCTGCTCAGACTCAGAATCAGGTCATTTCAAACCCATTACGTGTCCTCAAATACTAAGCATAGCCAACAAGAGAAGGGAGTCAGGGAGCGGCCATTCAGTGACTCTCCTGAGGGTGTTTACCATATGTTTTCTTACTTATTTCCTCACACTCCTCATCTAGTGCCAGGAGACCAACCTCAATAAAGAGAAAAGGAAGTAATACTGTGGGCAATTAATTTTAACAATTACTCCATAATATCTTCAAACTGTCTTGGAGTTTTGGAAGAGTATCACTGTGCTAAAGGCTTTGGGAGACATGTAAGAAGAAAACAAGCTCTGACTAACCCAATCTGTCTGATATTCACTTGAGCATTTAATCATGCTTCAGTGTTACTAATATCTGGAGCTTGTTCTAGGAATCATGCCTTGTTAGCCTAACCTAGCTACCTGGGGGAAGTTTTGTAAGAATGGCATCAGTGGAAAAAAAATAAGTACTCTGTGTGTGTACTCAGGGACCTGATATAACATTTTAATCCAGCCCTTCATGATCTTGCAGTGTTGTCACCAATTATATCTGATTTGCTTAACTCTGCAATTGCCAGTAAAAATTGTATTGTATCATCACTAATATAATAAAGACAAAGAAATTAAATATTGTTCAGATAAAAGAAAAAATCCTTAAATGACACATGAAAAAAGTAAGCTTTTAATTTTTTTCTGTGAACTTTCATTTCTTCAAACATAAGACACAGTTCTATTCATTAATAGCATCACCTTTAGTTAAGTATAAAGAATGATGTTTCATTTTGAAGGAATCCAGATATGTTTCACTTTTTTTTTTGCTAAATACATCTTTAAAAATTATTGAAATAGTTTTGCATAATAGCTACTTTTAGACATTCATAAAATCCTTAGTGAATACATATGAATTCTTTGTTGTTTTTCAAGAAGTGAAACATAATTATAGTGAACTCAAAGTTTATGTTAATTGAGAAGATCTGCAATAGTATGACATGGCCATTTTATATACTTAATTCATAGAATTTATATTTTTCAGGGCTGCTGAGATAGCTCTGTGGCACAAGTGTCTGCTTGGCAAGTGTAAGGTTGTGAGTTGGAACCCTGGTCCTGCAAAATAAATAAATAAATAAATAAATAAATAAATAAATAAATAAATAAATAAATGAATGAATAAATAAATAAATTCATTCTCAATTACTTTAGAAAAGCAGAGACTGCCCATAGTTTTGATGTTGAACTATGCTGTGTTTGTGAGATATGAGTATGTGTAGTTGTATGTATGATAAGGAGACAGAGAAGGAAGGAGCAAAAGTGTGAAAGAGAGGTGGAGAGAGAGACAGGCAGGCAGGCAGGCAGGAAGGGAGACACAGATCTTTGAGTAGTTAGTTTTTGAGTCTCTGTATCCAAATATTTATGGAGGAACTGATAAGGAAAGTCGTTAAGAATATCTCAAGTAAATAACAAATTTGATGCAATCACCTCTCAATTAACATAATCATATCATTATTTTTAAATTTTCACTAACACTGAACTTTCCAATTGGTTGTGACTGACAAATCTTTCTTTGAACTATTCCAACTGAATCAGGAAGTTTTTCTCCTTGTGTTGGTAATCCTGTGTTTACACACAATTCTTTTTTTTTTTTTTTTTTTTTTTTTTGGTGGAACTGGGGTTCATACTCATGACTTTACACTTGCCAGGCAGGCACTTGTGCCACGGAGCTATCTCCCCAGCCCCTTCTAATTTCTGATCTTATAAAGAGTGAGTACGCACACACACACACACACACACACACACGCACACACGCGCGCACTCATGCACGCATGCACGCATGCATGCACACACCCCACACCACCTAGTAACTAACAGCAATCCAATTCTCCACTTGTCAGGGCCTATTATCTTCTCTTCCTAAGCAGCCCTCAGCCCTACTTTGCAGGTCAGCTTTCAACAGAGAAAAGCGTAGCTCTCCAGGTACGTGGCATGCTTAATCTAGGAAAGTAACATCCAGTTTAAAATACATTAAAAGACCTGAGCTTCCTTTATTGTAGACTGTAGCATGCTACACCTGTTAAGTGGCTCTCAGCAGCCAGCCTTCTGCCTCTCTGGGGGCCATTCCCCAGACAGAGGAAGAAGCCGTTCTGCATCTGGGTCCCGCTTGGTGATGTCTTGCTCCTTTCAGTGTGCAAAGAGCACTGGAATTCTGTGTATTGTAAATTGGAGTTTTACAGCTCTAGGTATTTTTTGTTTCCTTTTTCAATGTTATTTGAGTTCAGCAGCATTCAATCTCTTGTTTCTACTTATTTTCCTTGTGACATTGGCTTTTATGACAAAGTTTACAGCCCCTACCAAATGATTTTTCTTAAAATGTATTTAGTACAGGGCCTAGAGGGTCTCAGTACACATATTGGACTCCTAGTGATTCTCCTATTTTCAGCTTCCCAAGCACTGGAATTACAAGTGTGTGCCACCACTCCTGTCCTCATTCTCTGTTTCAGTGTGTCATAAGGACTGGGCCAGCGTGGCACGCTGGGGATCAAACCCTAGTCCCTGAGCCCACTTATGCGGGTGCTTCAGTCTGCTGAGCTATCTGGCCAGCCCTCCAAATAATTTCCAGAAAACATATGGAAATTGAAGATATCTGTGCCACAACACAACAGTGACTGCTAAATCTCCAACATACTGAAGATGAAAAATGGCCATTGCTATATTGGAAGCAACACAAGTTAATTTTCAGTGTTCAGTTGAAGAAACCGCCATTGCTTTTTCCAGGCTCCTTACTGATATAAGTATAGTTTTACAGTTAAGCTGTAGGTTTTGTTATGTTCATGCAGAATTACAAATTTCATTGTCTCCAACACTGTAACCTATCGCCATATAGCAATCAGTTATTCATAATCGGGCTATTAGATGAGACAGCCTAATTCTATTTCCCAGCCAGTATATCTGCATGTGTTTTGGAGGTAAAAATTGGAGTGCTGGTGCTTTGCTCTGAGGTTGTGCCCACGAAATCAAGCTGGGGAAAGACAGAGGCAGAGCTCTCTGGTGACAGTGTAACCCGGATGAGACATGTGAAAAGAATCAAGGACTTAACGAGTACAATATGAAGCCATAATTGTTGGCATCAGGCAGCGCTGAGAATAAACTTCCCAAAGGGCAATCAAAAGTCAGTGTAATTGAGGGGTGGGAAAAATAAGAGTGGGCAATGGGCCATCCGTGGCCATTGGTGTCTATTTCCATGTACATTTATGATTATTTTGTATGCCTATAAAAGTTTCATTTGTGGGAATTACATTTTCTCCCTATGTTCATAGGGAAGGGGTTGATATGAGCTTAAATCTAAGAAAATAATACAAAGTGAAAAACAGATGCTCCTCCATGTACATTATGTATGAACCAATAACAAATGCTTTAATAGAAGATGGTGTTACTAATATTTACCTGCTGATTTGCAATTGGACTAAATAAAAAAATAAGTAAAACCTCAGAAAGTATCCTCAGCATAAATATCACCTGTGGCAAAGAAAAATGTGAATATCACACAGTCCCTTATCCATGTCCTTAACTTGTATCATATAATAACATTGGCAAAATTAAAGTTTCTAAAGTTCCATTTAAATAGATTTTGCTAAACCCAAGCATAAATGTACTGGTTTATATGTCACACAGGCCCTGCCCAGGGGTGTGCTGAGCCCCATATGACAAGTGAGTGTGGGGGTGCATGCCTGTAATCCCAGTGCTGTGAAGGCTGAAAACAGAAGGATCACTGAGTCCGAGCTATGTAATGAGACCCTATACCTGATACATTTAAAAATAAATGATATTGGTTTATAAATTCTGCTTGTAACCAAAGTGTATGCAGTGAAAATCAGTTAAGTGCTCTTAATCCTTAAGATTGTGTTTGAGGGCCCGGCGGGATGGCTCAGTGGTCTAAAGCGCTTGCTTGGGAAAGCTTGGGCGGCTTCAGGGACCGAGGTCTGATCCCCGGCACCACATGCTGCACCAGCCCTGCCCTGGGGCGGGCTGAGCGGGCCATAAAAATGAGTGAATAAACAAGGGTTCTGAAACAAGAATAAAAATAAATAAAATTTAAAAAAAGATTGTGTTTGACTCCCCTGTAGGAATGAGAGGAGGTGGTGGGTAGACTAAGGTCATGAACTCCCTGAGAAGCTTCGGAAGGAGGATAAATTGCTTCCTTGTTGGCTCCACAGCACTCGCCTCAGTTTTGGAGATGCAGATGGAAGCAATTGCTCCTGGCTCAGTTCCTCTCCACTCCAGGTGGGCTGAGTTCTCTCCATGCAGCTTTCTAAGCAATGCATCTCAGCTCCCAGGTCAGGGGTTAGTGCAGCCAGCCCTGAATGGAAACCACGTGACCATAACCCTTGCTACCCAAAAGAAAGGAACATGTGGAGTGTATCAGAGCTTCATTAGTTGAATGCAGCATCTACTACACCACTTCATTTTTCTAAGAAACAGAATGAACAATATGCTCAAGATAAAACCGCTAGTGGGATAATACAAGGGACGGGGTAAGAACCTGACTGCCTGGTTTCTGACCCTCCACAGGTGCCTCCTAAGTGGGCTTTCCACCCTTGTCCCCCAGCAAAGTTCTCTAAACTTAGAGGTATGAGTCACAAAAGAGTTCCATCCAGTAAAGTCCACCTGGGTCCTTTCAAGCTAAACCTAATCTTGTATTTCAGTTGAAAAGTGATGACACATTTAGTTCTTCTATCCATGGGTCTTGGTTATGGTTTCTCCATGTAGCGCATTTTATGGAGCAGGAAGTGATATTTCAAATGTGACATTATTTTAAGATATATATATATATATATATATATATATATATATATATATATATATAGAGAGAGAGAGAGAGAGAGAGAGAGAGAGAGAAAATAATCTTAGGTATAAACTCTTGTTCCTTTTATCCTTATTTTGAATGCTTGCAAAACAAATAAAACATTAAAGATAATACTACTACACACTAGCCCAAAGAGACATTCTTTCTTCTTTAAATTCCAGTATAATTTGACATCGATTTTTTTTTTAAAAATAACTTCACAAAAATCAATAAAACTTGATATTTCAAGACTCTCCCCAATTAAATATGACATATTCATTAACATTCCTCCTGATTTAATTATGCATTTTTTTGTGTATAAAAGTCATTTGGGGGACCAGAGAGACAGCTCAGTAGAATAAGAACTTGCCTGGCAAGTGCAGGATCCTGAGTTCAACTGCCCGTACCACACACAAAAATAAATAGATAGATAGATAGATAGATAGATAGATAGATAGATAGATAGATTGATTGATAGATAGATAGATAGATATTATTTGGGAAGGGCAATGCAATATCAATTAAACCAATTTCCACATTCCACAATTTGTAGGACAAACTGCCAACTCCCTGAGGGAAAAAGGATTTGTCTAAGAGTCACATCTAGAGTTAACCAAGGAACAGTGCTCTAATTTAATATCCTATCTGCCAGTATTCATTAATCTTACACATGTGCACTCCTGTGCGTGGTTTGACACTATCTTAGCCTCCCCAGTGCTGGGATTACAGGTATGCACCACCACGCCTAATTTCAGTGGCCTGCACAGGGCACCCAGGGTTTCTGGCCAGCACATCATACAGCCTCAAGGATCAAACCTGGGTCCTTGTAGTTGCCAGACAAGTGCATAGACTATTGAGCTATCTCCCCGGCTGTCTATTTTTCATCAAATTAATCATTTCTTTATGTCAAATTGGATTGAAAAATTTATTTTATACCTTAATGTTATGACCCAATACTGCTTTCTTTACTTTTTTCCTCAAGTTTTTCCAGCTTTGGCCACTGGTAACTCCTCTCATCTCCTTTAGTGCCCCTTTGCTATATTCTTTGAGTTTATTTGTCATTCTGAGCACTGGCTTGTTTTCAGCATTGCACCATAATTCAGACATGTCAGCATACTCCGCTCAGTCACAGAGTCGCCAGCTTCTCTAAGAAGCCAGGGTTCTTTTATTGTACATTGGTGCTGGAACAAAGATGCCAACATAAGATACAGCAGAAACCAAATATATGGCGAATGTTTACATTAAAAATATTTATTACAATAAAAGACACATCACTACTATTCCCCCTCAAAAGTGTGTTTATGAGGTGTGATGAAAAAAAAAAATACAGTGAACGCTGCTGCCTGGTAACATCCAGCAGGAATGTCGGCTTATAAAAACATCACAGTATCTATATTAACTGGACCTGGCACTGTGTGACTTCTGGCTGTTTCCCAAAATCAGAACGACTATGAAAGATAAATGTTGGGGCCCGGTGGGATGGCTCAGTGGTCTCAAGCGCCTGCTTGGGAAAGCTTGGGCAGCTTCAGGGACCGTGGTTCGATCCCCGGCACCACATGCTGCACCAGCCCTGCCCTTGGGGTGGGCTGAGCCGGCCATTAAAATGAGTCAATAAACAAACAAAGGTTCTGAAACAAGAAAAATAAATAAATAAATAAATAAATAAATGGTAAATGTTTTGAATTAACTTGGACACGGAGACAGCCATGACAGCACAACTAAAGACACTCGTGAAAAGAGGGCTTCTGCAGTTGCTTCAGAGCGTGGCAAGAGTGCTGGGCTAAGTGTGTTTGAAGGGAAGAGGATTGCGTTGAGAAAGATTAATGGCCAAGTGCCTTTTACTGAAATAATTCTTTTAAAATTTAGACATTTATCATGCACTTCAATCGCTGGGTGTGGTTGCTCCGAGTCTTCCCACTTGACAGACAAGAAAGAGAAGCGTACAGACGAACTCGGAACATACACAGGGCTCTGAGTATTTCCATATGTACCCACTGGCTTCTATGTGAAAATAAACATGAGTTCATACCTAATAGGGTTCAGAACAGGATACCACCTTCCCAAATAGTACAGCCTCATAGTTGTGAAAACAGCAGGAGGATCATCACCCTCACAATTCCCTCCCTCCGGGCCTGAGGCAGGCTATAAAACATAAGTCATGGTGTGGCCTTCCCCTACCCTTCTCACCTGAAACAGGTCAGCAGACCCTCAGTTCCGGGATGGCATATTCTTACTCAGAGGGAAGGAGCATTCTTGTCTCAGAAGGTACAGAAAAAAATATGAGCCAACAATTGTTAAGTTCCTCTGGGGTGGTTGCCATTACATTATATTCCTTTAGTCCAGTCATACTTCTCTTTGACTATGGTCCTCTCCATCAGGTTAATGTCATATAAAACAGTGCAGAGACTCACCTTTTTCTTTGCCCTCGCATCTAAATATCCCATGTCAAGTACAATCTATTAGATTTTATGCTTTTCTTTTGCAAATCTCTTTGGTTATTGTTGCTGCTGTTGTTATTATAGGGGCCTCAGATATAAGAGTATAATGGAAGGAGAGGATTTCTTTCCTTTTACATGCTCACAACCCCAATTCTAGATCAGTACCACAAGGAGTGCTCTAGCCTTCTCTTGTTGGTAACCTTCTACCCGAAGAAGACACCCCGACCCCGAAAGCCACCATTTCATGCATTACATACCTGAAAGTCCATGCAATTCCAATATACATGTACAGTCCTTTCAAAATTGTAAAATATTACTTCTGTGGAAAAAAAAATCCTTATCAAGTTGAGAATAGCAACTATGCACAGCTCGCTTCATCTTTGGTCTTGCAGTGTGCACCCATTTCCAAAGTTATCTAGTGCAGCATGGTTTACCCAACACCTGCTATGAGATTATTTCATACAAAGAAATAAACATTTGTCATAGATGGTGTTTCAACTTGGTACTCCCTTTTTTTTAAATTTTTTTAAAAATTTGCATACATGAAGGTAAAATATATTATAAAGTTGAGAGAGTTTTTAAAGAATGAACAGTGTCACATATTTACTCTTACACATCCAGAATAGTTTCACTATTTTAAAAATGTCCTTGTGCATTACTTCTATTCAACCCTCCATAAACTCTTCATAATCACTAAAATATCAAGGCAGATTTTTTAAATTTGGCAATATGCATTTCAAATACAACTGTATTTTTACTTGGCTTGATGCTTTATTTCATTTCATTGCTGAATAGAATTCCACGGTGTGGATCTCCAATTTGTTTATTCCTTTACATATTAAAGATGCTGTGAACTGGGCGTGGTGGCACATGCCTATAATCTCAGCCCTTGGGAGGATGAGGCAGGAGGATTGATATGAGTTTGAGACCAGCCCGGGCTACAAAAGTGAGTTCGAGGCCAGCCTGAGCTACATAGCTGTGGTTGCTACCTTTCAGTTCTCAGTGAGTACAGCGATTTCATCAGTTAGCTTCCTGTTATTTAACAAAATGTCTGAGATCACCAATTTAAAAGACAAAAGGTTTACTTGGATTCACAATCTTGGAGGTTTCAGTCCGTTGTGGAAAAGAGTGGCAGCACGTTATAGTGGGAACCTATGCTGGAGGAAGCTGCTCCGCTCATGCTGGGGAGAAAATGAAAGAGAGAAGAGAAAGACGCCTGCTTCCCCCAGCCGGCTCTGAGCTCTCTCTTCTGTGAACTAACTCCCCCTTGCGGGTCTTGTCTCTCAAAATGCCCTTGCACTATGTCCTAGGGACCAAATCCCAACACATGGGCTTTTGGACATTGTATCCAAACCACAGGGGTGAGTTATAGACATTTGCATCGGGTTGTTCTGTGAATGTGAGTTTTCCTATTAGTTGTAAACACACAGGAGCATGACTTATAAATTGTATAAAATTATATTTAGCTTTGTGAGAAATTGTCACCTTGTCTTTTATGGTAGCTTTAATATTTTTTCCTATCAATATAATGTGAATTTTTCCTCCTCCTCCTCCTCCTCCTCCTCCTCCTCCTCCTCCTCCCCCTTCTTCTTCTTCTTCTTCTTCTTCTTCTTCTTCTTCTTCTTCTTCTTCTTCTTCTTCTTCTTCTTCTTCTTCTTCTTCTTCTTCTTTTCTTTCTTTCTTTCTTTCTTTCTTTCTTTCTTTCTTTCTTTCTTTCAGTACAAGGTCTACAGGGTCTCACCACACAGATCAGACTCATAGTGATCCTCCTGTTTTCAACGTCTCAAGTACTGGAATTACAGGTATGCACCACCATGCCCAGTCTCAATCATTGTCTCAGCACACCCTGGGGTGGAGCTGGCACAGCATATGGAGGATGGAACCCCAGTTCCTGTGTCTATCTAAGCAGGTGCTTTAATTTGCTGAGCTATCTGGCTGGCCCTAGAATGCAAATTTCCATTGTTCTATATCATCACCAATAATCTATATTGTCAGGTATTTGAATTTTAGTCATTTTAATAGGTATGTAGTGATATCTCATGGCTGTTTTAACTTTGTTACTGGTAAAAAATGCTGAGAATATTACTGTGTACTTATTCAATGCATATTATTTTTGGTGAGATAACTATTCAGAAATTTTGCCCAATTTTAAGTTGAGTATATCTTGCGAAGTTTTGAGTTCTCTGTAAAAAGTGTTATATCAGCTATGTCTTGCAAAGATTTTTCCCCCACTCTGCCAAAATAGTAATGCACTAAAAGTTAATTTCTACCTTAATGAAAATCCAAACATTTTTTTAAAAAGAGGAATATATTTATTGGGGGGAAAAAAGCTCCTGTCCAAGAGAGGCACAAAGGGGGACCGAAAAGGGTTGCCCTACAAACTTTTCATAAGGGCAAGCAGACAGAGTTGCCTGCAATTAGACTTGTGAAATTACCTATATCCTTCCCTTTGCAATTGGTTACAATTCTTGCAGTCACAAATGATGTCACACCTTTCCTTTTGATGAATGTATCAGAAGAAGTCAGCCCTTGCTTGCATAGTCATTGGTCTGTACTTGCTAGCTGCATTTGTCTTCCTGCACTGAGGTGACAGAATGTTCTTCCACCATATGACTGTTTGAGTCACTGAGGGTACAGCGCTATTTCCTAGCTGTGCTCTCACTTCCCATGGTTTTAGACATTCATGCTTGACTGCAGTGCAAAAATATATATTAAAAAATTACAAGATGAATAGTTTATTAGCTAAAATTTTTTACCACAATATAACTATTCTATTTTATTAATTAGTATTAATGTCTTACTATGCATAATTTATAAATTTAAGTTTATTATATGTATGTTAAAGAAAAATGTAGATCAATTTGTGCTTCACATCCACAGGTTCTGCCACAGATTCAACGAAACATAGGATGAAGAATAAAGTATATGCTTGGGAGACTGAAAATAGGAGGATCACTACAGGTACAATCTGTGTAGTGAGATCCTGCAGATCCTATACCAAATACATAAAAACTTGCAAATAGCAATAATTATTATTATGATTAAAAATACATCTTCACTAAACAAACATAGAATTTTTGTCTTTATTGCATAAACAATATAGGATGAGTAATTATTTACATGGCATTTACTCCATATTAGGAATTACAAGTAGTCTAAAGGTGATTTAGGCTATATAGAAGGTTGAGGGTAGGTTACAAGCAAATGATACTCCATAATTTTATATAAGGGACTTGACCCTCAGTGGATTTTGATATCTGGAGATATCCTGGATCTAATCTTCTGTGAGGATCAAGGGCTGGCTCCACATGCATATGCCAACATGAAACTAACTCACTCTGGTCAACACAGTATAAAGGGAAACATAGGCCGGGCGTGGTGGCACACGCCTGTAATCCCCGCACTTGGGAGGCTGAGGCAGGAGGATCGATGCGAGTTCGAGACCAGCCTGGGCTACAAAAGTGAGGTCAAGGCCGGTCTCAACTGCTTGGCGAGACCCTGTCTCAAAAAGACAAAAAAATAAAAAAAATAAAAAAAAAATAAAGGGAAACATGGTGGCATGTTTTAGGGAAAGAGATTTTGCTCGTGTAACAAGAGGACAACATGAATAAAGGTTGCTTTCTGACTCCTCTCCTTCTTTTAGATGCTGTCATCTGAGACTATGAAGCCTATAGCTTCCAGACATCTTGCAAGTAAGAAGTGACAAGCCTGAAGACAAATGTCAATATACTGAGAATTGTGCAAGAGAAACATGAAATGAGGTTGGTTTTTGATGACTTTATGGAGCCATGAAGCAAGCCAGTTGTAGAAAATTTACTTCTAAATGTCTTGCTCTAGTGAAAATTAAATGTCTGTTATAAAATCGATGCTTTTCAATTTTTACACTTCTGACTACATATAGAACAATATACTTACATGGCTCTTTAGAGTAAGCAGGTCAGCTCACAGACAGACACCCTGCTCAGGGACTTTAATTGCCTTATGCAGCCTCTTTTGGCCACCACATGCTACCTACAACCATTAATGGTACACCAGCTAGCACCCTGGGAAACTCCAGTTTCAGACATAGTCTGTAACAAGCTATTGAATATATTTTAGATAGATATGTTCTACATGTAGAATATGGAAGTATCCCTTCTCCATTAGGCCAACTAACTGACCTATCACATGACAGCTGGTGAAAGGAGGTTCCTGTGTGTATCATGACCCAATCTGAGCAGGGTTTGAAAAAGGCTTGGTCTCCTGAAATATAACCTAGTGAACTGAGATGAAAAAGGATAAGATATCTTATCTTCGTACTCACGTAATAGTTTTAACTGAATCATTTTGGTACACTATGATAGGCCACTATATTTTAGGTCATGATTTTATGGTAATGAACCTTGAAGTATACAGTTACTATTTGAACAGCTGGATCCAATTCATAATATAGAAATTACACTCAACTGACCCAAGTGAAGAAATAACTAAAAATAGTTCCAGTAACCAAAACCTCTGAAAGTTCAAGAAAACCACAATGTGCTCTTGTGATTATCTTTTTTATATACTAAGGAGCCCTGGGTTACCTCAGAGCAGAAGTTCCTGATGGTGAACTAAGATGAGAGTGTATTTATGAAGGATGAGATTAAAGGACATATAAGGTCCTGGGTTCTATACAAGCACTGCAGTTTCTAAAGAGGAAGCATTTCTAAGTGTTTTTCATTCATAATGAGAAATTTAAACAAGTTTTCTGGCAGCAGACAATAAAATTTACAAGATTTGTATTGACTCCTATTTGAGAATAAATTGTACACTGGATATCTCTGAATCACAAAGTATCATTTATTGTCACAAGAGTTGTTGAAGTATAAATGTCTTGGAAATAGGAAAAAATGAGCCAGACATTTTTTTTCACCATAACACTTTCAAATGTTTAAAAATTATATTGCCTATCTATCTATCTATCTATCTATACATATATATATATATATATATATATATATATATATATATATATATCCTACACATTATCTATGGAAGTAGTTAGCATAAATTTACATACATTTCTATGTGCATATGTCTCAAATTTAATATTTTATTAATGTTTAATCCCTTATTAATTTACTTTGTCTATGAAATTATTTTACTCGGGGAACTATCATATAAGAAGTATCATTTGCCAGGTCTTGTGGTTTGGATATGACTGCTAAGCTTTGCATAACTTTCTCAGAAAATATGCTTCCATTAACAAGTAGCAATGCTTATAAAGTATGAAACTAGCTGAAACCAAAAATTGGTACTTTTCTTCCTGTTAATGAGTTGGGGTTCATGGATGGGGTAAAGGTCCATGGGAAAAGGTGACCTAACACTTATGGCAGCTTGAAACACAACAGTGGATCATTCTGAACCTGGTCAGGCTGTCAAAGTGGCAAAAGTGCAAACTTTTTCTTACCCTTTGTGGCTTTCTGACCAGCCCCAGTTTTTATGTCTAGGCATTAGTTTATTTTCAGAGCAGGCCCACGGATGGTTTTGCAATGTGATAATAGTACAGTTGTCAAACTTGAATTAGAGTAACTAGGCACAAGTGTCATAGACTTTATGCAGAAAATAATAGTTCAAGAAAGTTAATCACATGTACGGTAACAAGATAATCTCAGCCCAGGAATATGGAGCACTGGTAATACTCACTGGCCTGATTACCATTCAGAAAGAACAATTAAAATAATTTTTCAGATTTTTTTCCTTAAGAAATAGGACTCGTTACCAACTCCGATGGGAAAATGAGAGAGAAGAATAAGTGATGTTTAAAAATAATACAACAATTGCTATAGTTCACATCAGTGAAGTCCACGTTTAGCTGATAGCTGCTCAATTACCTGTTGAAATAGACGTCTCTTAGGGGACTTTACTCAGGAAGAAATAAGTACAGTATTTTTGTTATATAGAAAGAACTGGTGATAATAACCATAGTTTCTGGCCCCCCCAGGACTTCATTTCCCAATTAGAAAGTATGTGAATTTTTCATACAAACCTAGCAGTTTTCAACAAGTTTAAGAGCTTATCGAATTCTATCTTTCCAAATTCTATCTGAAAAGCAACTGTTAGTTAAATTTGATTAGATACAAAATATAAAGAGGAAGGGGCTGGAGAGATAGCTCCGTGGCACAAGTGCCTTCCTGGAAAGTGCAAGGTCGTGAGTTCGAACCCCAGTCCTGCAAAAAAAAAGAAAATAATAATAATAATAATAAATAAATAAATAAATAGGAGAATGTTTTAAGAGATTCACTAAATGCATTTAACCTAAGAATCGAAATAAAAAATGGTCACTGATAGGATAATTAAAGACATCAATTCACTTCAAAGAAGAAAACTGGACAACATTATTTGAAATTAAAAAGTAGAACAAAACAATAATTAGATATTTCTTTCTGGGAATTTGGGTGAGAAGATGAAAGTCAGTGCTGTATACTGATGAAGAATCAATATAAGCAGCTAAGAAACATCTTTTTTAGTGCTTTGAGCACTTCACATATGTATGAATACACACACACACACACTGAACATTGAATAGGAAAGGGACAAGTGCATTAATAAGAAGGGACAATTGGTGGACAAAGAGTCTTAATGACATTAGGCTGGGTGTAGTCAAGGCCACAGATGGAGGCCACGGCTCTGGCATAGGGAGCAGGATGGAAGAGGCTGAAGAGTATTAAAATGAGAGGATGAAACATAGGTCCAAATCATACTTCCATGCTTAATGAAAGGTATCCTCTGAAAAATGGGGAGCTATGGTTAACAAGCCAAGAGGGCTTAGATAAAGCCCTCTTCCTCTGAAGAACTGAGATAAAAATTTTTTGAGTTATTTCCAGGATTTAGTTATGGCTGGTTGTGCTGTTATAAACATAGGTGCACATATATCTCTGTGAAATGGTGTTTTTCAGTTTTTTTTTTTTTTTTTTGAAAAATACCCAGAAGGGGAATAACTGGGTGAAACAGGACCTCTAATCCTAGTTTTCTGAGGGATCTCCAGACTGATTTCCTTAGTGGTCACACTAGTCTACACTCCCACCAGCAGGGAAGAAGAGTTCCTTCATCTTCATATCCCTTGAATCATTTGTTATTGGTAATTTGTTGACAATGTTCATTCTTTCTGAGGTGAGATGGAATCTCAGTGTTGTTTTAATTTGCATTTCATATCATCTCATTTTTAGAAATTATTTATAAACAAATAATATCATTTTAAAGCATTGTTCTTTAAAATAAAAAAGAAATACTTTTTTGTATTTCCAATGAGTTAGTTAGGTTAGTGTGGGATATGCAAGACAAAATGGTCTTCTCCGAGGACTGCATAGTACCTTGATGTCCAAGCCATCCTATTTGGGAGGCCTTCTGGGCTAGAAAATGGCACGCAGGTCTGGAATGTGACACTGCAGAGACATCACTTAAAAATCTGGCTCGCACAGTTCACCAGTTTATTTTATCCTCTAAATCAAGGAAGCATTAGTTCAACGTCATGGCCAAGCCACGCAGTGCTCTTGGGGCTTCCATGCTGTGCACCTGCAGCACGTGGCAGTCTGGCAAGCCAAGCCTCAGGGCTCTTTAGAAGCACACTCAGCATTCCGTGATTTTTTTTCTATAGTCAAGAAACATTCCAAGATATTTTTTCCCTTCTACTTTCTATTTTTCTTAGGCCTATTTTCCTCTTGCCTTTGACCTTCTTTCATAGGAAAGTTATAAATATATAATGTTTGCTAAGTGCGTTCTGAATTACATAGCCTTATCAATCCTCCTTCGTAAGTCCGAGGAAAGGGAGAATTCGTCTGAAAACATTGCCCTTGGATTCTTTAGTACAATTTTGACCTTGAACAAGATAAGTCGCTTTTTCCTTAAAAATGGCATCTGACTGTCAAGGATATCTTATCGATATTTTATGTGAAAAGGGATAAGAAGGTTACTTCAAACTTCATAAAGTACATCCTCCGAGTCACTTTAATAAAAGACTAAAAGATGCGTATATGTTGAGCGATGATAGATTTCCAAAGTACTTCTGAAAGTACAGAAACTATCAGGGAAGAAATATAGGGTCTTATAGATAGAAAGATTAATACAACCCTGTTGATATTTGCGATTAAAATCATTTATAATAAAAATAATATAAATATTTAATGTAAAAAAAAAAAAAGCCGGGTGTGGTGTCACACACCCGTAATCCCAGCACTCGGGAGGCTGAGGCAGGAGGATCGGTAAGAGTTCGAGACCAGCCTGGGCTACAAAACTGAGCTCAAGGTCAGCCTGAACTGTACAGTGAGACCCTGTCTCAAAAAGACAAAAACAAAACAAAAAACATTCAATGTGCCTTTTACATTAAACAAAGGTAAAATAAAATACATGGCGTCTTTCTTTCTTTTTCTTTCTTTCTTTCTTTCTTTCTTTTTTTTTTTTTTTTGTATTTGGTACAGGTCTCATTGTGCTGCTCAGACTCATAATGACCCTCTTATTTTCAGCCTCCCAGCATGGGGTTACAGGTGTATGCTGCTGCACCTGGTCTTGGTGGCCGGCTCAGCAATCCCAAGGGTGGGGCTGGTACTGCATGTGATTCTGGGGACCAAACCCGGTCCCTGCACTTGTCTAAACAGTCTGTTACTCTGTTGAGCTATATCTCTGGCCTGGAATCTTCCCATATCATGCAGAGCTTTTTTTTCTTTTTAATTTGGGCACCACAGAAATGCTCTGATAAATACAAGCTATGTTGCTAGGGAGCATATAACAGAGGTTGAGTGGGGTTCTGCAGGCCGCATGAGGGGGAGCCCAGCAATTACTGCAGAAGAACTAGGATCTGCTCACCAAAAGGAGCACCCAGAATCTTACCGCCTACTACTATTACTCTGACACTCTAACTACTTTTAACTCTGACACTTCCTACAAGATTTAAATAATGCATACTAGAACTGACTTTTTAATTAAAAAAAATTAAAAACAAAATTGAGCTTCTATTGTTCTTTCCAAAGAACTTTTATTTTTCAATCTGTTCATTTATTTAGCAAGTGATTGCTTTCTTTTAAGCACGGCTATTTTGTCTCTTTAGAAATTTTGTCGAATTTTTTGGTTACAACTCACAGTCTGTGTCTAAAAATATAATGGTCTATTAGTAAATATAATATAGAAAAATATTTTTCATTTATATGTATAAAACATTTTGCTCCTACTTTGGATATTTGTGGAAGTTATATATTTTTTTCGTCTTACAGTCCAATTTTAAACTTTCTATTTAAAATTTACTGTTAAAGAATTTACTCTTAAAGAATTAAATGTTATTTAAGATTCAATAATCTTCTATGTGTTTGTACTTAAAAGCCTGTAATCTGTTAGTTTCATAGGCAAAACTTTACGGTTTTCCATTTATATTCCCATAGTTTTATTATAAAATTTCAGAATTACTTATATACTGCCACTTTTTCAATTATTGGCATAGAATATGATTAGGGCTATCCAGAGCCTTTGTTTTTAATTAAAGAAAATGCTAACAGAAGAACAAACTTCCTGGGGACAAGAAGGCACAGAATCCTAAACTCTAGTTTCTAGAGTGTGTTTTCTTACAATAGTGATGCAAGTATCTTAAAATTAAACTTGACAACTGGGATGGAGGAAAGAAGAGAAGAAAGGGAATATATATTGCTCAAACACATGATGCAGAGACAATTGCATTTCTAATTTATATTAGTTCTTTGAAAGGAGCAGTTATTGCTTACATTGTTTAATTAACTTGGTGTACCTGTATCTGGTAATCTGAACAACTACTTTGCGAATAACAGTATGCAATATAATAACCATTGTTGATTTCCCATCATCTTGCTTTGAAAATTTGTATCATTTTTATTGTTTTTCTTTCTCCCTAAAATTGAAAAAAAAATCAGAGTAGAACTATATCTTTTTCATTATTCAGAGAGGAGCTAACTCTACTCCACCAAAGAGCAGGGTTTGACACCTCAAATGGCTTATATTTCCTAGTTAAGGGCTGTGCTTATGCACAATTCTATAGCACACCACTGCAGGCCAAGACAAAAATGCCCAAAGATGTTCCACCAGTATAGCTGTATAGCAGGATGCCTTGTGGTAAACCCTTTTGCAAGATATTGGATGGTAACTGATTGGGGTGAATGTGTTCTAGATCTCAGACATTACACTTAAAGGAGAAAGCCCAAGAGCTTGTCTGTTGATGTCTTCCAGATGTTGTGGTTTTGGAGTTTTGTCAATTACTGTTTTCATAAAATTCTCCATTGTCTTGGCCACTAGCATCATAACTACCTTCAGTGTTGTATAGAAAATGAAAGTCAAAAGTATCAGTGACAACTTTTTTAAAAAGAAAAAAATATGAAATAACATGCTTACAAGTGCATACAATAAGACATGCAGCTCAGTGAGATATACAAAGAGAATACTCAGGACAGTGGATTTTCTACTAGAACGTCATTTCTGCTGTGCAGTCCTTTACTATCCAAATGCCTTCCTCACAGCTAAATGATCTTCCTTCAGTGGTAAACTCACCCTGGCTTTCTATATATGAAGTACCACCTAGATAGGAATTCTCAAAGTGTAAGCCTTCATTTAATCTACCATGATGGAAAGAATCACCCAGTATGTATTTAGTTTTTTACTCCTTTTGCTGGTATCTGTGACTGCAGGATGTTTCCTTGTTGAGTGCCACTACCATTCATTCATGTTTGTTCCTGTGTAGCGGTCCATTGCATTTGAACTGATTAAGTCTACTGTTAATGGTCTTGTAGGTCAACTCTAGTATGGAACTATTTGGAATGATACTACTTGTATTTTCTATGAACATCCCAGTGAATGTCTTGTGAACATGTGTAAATATACTTTCGAGTGGGCTTGGGTGACTTGGAGAATGCATGCCTTGAACTTGGGAATTATCCTCAGTGGCTGTGCCCAATTACTGCATGCTGTACTGCAGTTCCTTTTCACTGCATGTCCTCATCATCTACTTGTCAGTTCTTTTAATTTTATTGATAGTGGTAGGATGCTCACTGGGAATGTAATTTGCACTAATTTGATGCAACTATTGACCATTTGAGCATGCTTTTTTAGGTGCTTATTCCTCTTTTGCCAGTTTCCTTTCTGAGTTAATCTTTTCTTGTTGATTTGGTGAGTTTCCTATTATTCTAGCTATGAGCCACATAGAACTTTTGTGTATTGCTAGTAGCTTTTGTCAGCTTATCACTTACTTTTTCACTACATTAGTCACAGCTTTTGAAAAAGCAGTTCTCACTGATTACTCAAGATCGAAATGGTAATATCTATAATTTTAATAGGTATAGGCATTTCTGAGTCACTGGGCAATTATAAATATGAAATTATCTACATAGAATAGTATTGGACTAGACTTAATCAAATGCAATTTCAAAAAGGGTTTGAAAATAAAAAATCAAAAGAATATATTCTAATTTATAAATAATTTTATTAAGTACCTCTCTATTAGTAATATCCCTTGTTAATATCATTTGTTACATAGTTCTTTAATCTACCTCAGTGCTCTGTGAGTTATGGCTGTCTGCCTTTTAGATGAGGTATCAGAGTCCAGAAAATGCTGATGATCATAGTTTGTATGAGAAACAGTACCATAATTAAAATATAGCTATCTTCAAATCTAAAATCCATGCTTTTGTTACAATTATGTTTTATAAAGAACTACCTGTCTCATGTCAAATGGCTACCTGTTTTATGTCAAATGAAAACACTATGACCAAAACAAGTATACAGGAATACATACTCGAGGGATACTCCAAAGTCCATTATAAAAAACAATCTTAAAAATAAAATTCTGTAGAAAATATAAATATATGACAGACTCTCAGCATAGAATCCTGAGACCGTTCAGATGCAAAATCCACTGGAAAAGGCCAGAGATCAAAGAACAATATTGTGGACATTATTTTGAAAATAATACAGACAGTACCTGTTAGCCCTCATCTTTTATAATTCATAAAATAAAATATATAATGCTAGAATACATGCAGGTATTGAAGTTCTTTGTAAAGTATGACTCTATCTGTGAAAAAGATATGGATAAGATAAATACATTCTACAAAACCTAATCCATGCTTTTCCAAGAGATGAAATAAAAAGAGATGAATCACACTATAAAAAAGACTTTTATAAATAGAAAGTATTCTGTGGGATTCCTTCAATGCCCAAGCTCTTCTCATTGTTTTAGAAAATAATTCCACTTTTAATATTTGGAATTTTAAAAGATTTTTCAAGAATGTTTCTGCTGTACAGTATATACCACAAACCCCACATCTACTGAAGAGAAGCAAAGAACAAAAAACTTGGAATAATGAAGTCTTGTGCACACCCCAGTTCCTCCAAGCATTTAGTTTATTTCAATTATTGTTCAATGTGCTGACAAATAGCTGGTGACTGTGGTACACACTTATGGTCCCAGCACTCTGGGAAGATGAGGCAAGAGGATCTCTAATGCAAGCCTTACCTGTCAGACCCTATCTCAAAACTAAAAATTTTAGGGATGTAGCTCACTGTCAAGACTGTGCACTCAATCTCTATACTCAAAAGGAGAAAAAAAAGAGAGCATATTGTGGTAATAATGATTTATAAAAACAAGCACATACTCAGCAATCTGAAATTTCAGTTTCATCTCATTTTAATGCAAAAATCCATGTCAGAGTTGGTGCATAAAATAAATGTGCGCATTATTGTAAGCAATACATGTGTCAAAAGCAGCAGCATAAGGAAGCAGTCTAAATTCAGTGAGTTAAAGCTGTATTTTCATTTCAGAATTTATTGCTTGAACAGTCTGATTACATCAGAAAGACTTAAAAAAAAAAAAAAAAAAAAAAAAAGGATTCGTGCAATCCCTCAGAACTAGAAATGTAATGATTTATACTACATTTTTCCATGAGCCAGGATAGAACCAAATGCATCTATTAACATATTATTAAACACTCACAGACGGCTTAAATTTACAAAATGCATTGTGAGTAAATCAGTTAAACACTTCTGCCAGACAACAGCAGCTGTACATAGGCTAATAATAACATTGTAATAATAACTGTAATAGCAATAATCTAGAGAAACATTTTTCCACATAAGGAAATAAAATTCATTTTGTAGAAATGTGAAATTGTTGCTTACCTCTGAAAGCACCTTGCATAGGCATTTCTGGAGCAGACTTGTTATACTGTTATAATTTATGCACAGCCCTTTCCTGTAAGAACTTGCTATTCCAGGTCTGATAACTGCTTGCCTCCCTAATCCCAGCTCAGGGTTATGTCCTCAGAGTGGTCATCTGTAGTCCCACATGAAGTGGTCTTTCCTTCATACCACCCTAGGAACAACTTATTACATCACAATCTCATCTTGAACATAGCACTCATCGCTGTCTGCAATTACATTTTTATTTATCATGTAAATTTATTTGTATCATGTTTTGTCTCCCCTCACCTGAAAGGGAGCTTTACCAAGGAAAGAACCTGAGCCCTCAGCCTTCACAAGAGATACTAGCACACAGCTGAGTTGCTCAAGAGATATGTGCTGAGAGGCAGGGAGTGAACAGAGGCAGAGGCCAGGATTGGCGTTTTCATTGGCATTATTATATACTGATGTAGTGCTGGAATATAGCTATAACTAAATGCAATGATCAAATTTCAAAACACTGTTGTTCATTAGTATAATAGTTCATCCATTTAATCATTTTAAACGTAGTTTCTTGACTTTGGTTGTATACTAGGGAGAAAGGAATATTGGCTAAGTGTCACAAAAGGATACAAGAAGTACAAAGGAGTGACAGAGCAAGCAGACGACCAAGACAAGAGAACAAAGTACTCACAGGAAGTGGATGAGACTCAAGGGCATCTGCTTATCCTATGGACAGTTTAATTCTTCTAATTTTTCTATGTGTTTGCAGTATTTTATGGAAGACCAGAGAAGCACTGAGGCTTAACTGGCCTCCTCTGTGAGCACAAAGGAGAAACCAAGACAGCTGAGATCAGGTTACGTACTGGGCACGTATTCTGGATCATGGAAGGCAGATGAAACCTGTGTTACTGTAATTGCTTATGCCCATGTTGGATTGAAGGCAAGCAGGATGAATGAGACACGCAGGCTCTTCTGCCTACTTCAGGGAAGAGCGCTCTGGCTATCCCAGGCTAATCTACTTTTCGTCTATCACCCTTGTTCACTCATGGGTCAGGATGATCAACTAGCAGGACAAGATAGCAAAATATGGCACCAAGGGTGGGGAAAGACTAGAGTAGGCTGGTTCCCCATGAAGGGCATCAGTCCTGTCCAGCAGCACAGGCTTATTCACTACAATATTTCATAGTAAGCTTTTAACATATTTTATAAAGCTAAAATATATAAGCTGTATGTTAAAACTTAAAATTTTTATAATATAAACATTATAATCATATAAACATTAAAAATAAGTCAGCACTGGATACAGATTCATATAATATAACTGATATCTTGTCTATATCTGTATCTAATACTAGAGTAGTATCTTTGTGAGGAATGTTTTTCCTATGGTCTATTATTTTTTCACAAAATTATGATTAATCTTTAAAATTAAATTTCATTGCTGATAAGTTTTAAAATATCACTTTCAAGTGAACCATTTCTGGAGAGCGCAGTGATATTTTTTAATTAAGAAAATATTCCCTTTGTTGTTGAAGTACCTCATAAACAAGAGCTGAATCTGCTGAAGAATATTTTAAATTCTAATTTGTTTCATAAACAATTATTTGAACATTTCAGGCACAGTATGTTTATAGGTGCCATCTTTTGGCCTCATTTTAAATAGTTTTCTCAACATTTTCTGCAAGACTGCTCATCAGGCAAGTTTCATTAATTTGTGACTCTTGAATGCTTATCCAAATTGCAATGTTCAAAATTATGAGTCTTACAGATTACACTACAATTAAAAATAGGTCTACCAAAAGCCTCATCACATATTTCTAATTGAAATATTAAATTTTAAAATGTTATTTCACAAAGAAGTATGGAGGACACTCATGAAGTATTGGTTTTTCAATATCTTGATCAGAATAGTAATAACATGGGTATTAATATGTGTGTACATGGGCTCAGGTGTAGCTCGGCAGTCTAAGTGCCTTCCTGGAGAGCAAAATGACCCAGGTTCGATCCCCAGTAAGGTATGCCACACTGGCTCTGGAACTTCATGTGCACTGTGGTGGCCACCGAAATCAGGCATGGTGGCTCTGGGGAGGCTGGGACAGGAGGAACACCATGAATTTCAGCTGTACAGTGAGATCGTATAACAAATAAATAAATATTAAAATTTAATATATATGTATGCATATCAACTGTAAAATATCAAATAACAAAAACATCAAAATGTACCCTTATGACCATTTTATACACTGTATGATAGCTGTATTATACTCAGTAATTTACATCTCATTTAAAAATGAGCTCTTTTAAGTCTTTCTTGGTTTTGAGAAAATAAATGTCAGTATCTTCCAGGTTTAAACACCACAAATGTATGTATGTATGTATGTATGTATGTATGTATGTATTTTGCATCAAGGATTGAATTTAGGACCTTGCGTTTGCCAGGCAGTCATTTAAGCCATTGAGCTATCTCCCCAGCCCTGTACCACAAATATTAAAGGCTTAAAATAAAAAAAAAAAAAGGCAACTCTTGCTTGAACACTTTAAAAACAAAATACTTAACTAATTTGAGCAAGTAAGACCAACATTAAGAAGTTTAGTTTGCAAAATGTTTCCTTACTCTCATAAATATTTAAGTTCAGAGGTCTTCAAAGATGAAACATTTCAGTGCTGAGGAATAAAATGAGAAGGAGGGGTTGGTGAGACAGCTCAGTAGAAAAAGCACTTGCCTGGCAAATGCAAAGGCCTGAGTTCAGTCCCTGGTTCCAAAAAAAAAAAAAAAAAAAAAAAAAAAAAAAAAAAAAAAAAAAAAAAAAAAAAAAAAAAAAAAAAAAAAAAAAAAAAAAAAAAAAAAAAAAATAGGGCATGAAAAATAAAAATAAATTGAGAAAAATTATACTGTTAAAGTTTTTCTGTTTAAGTTGATGTCAATTTTATCAAAACTTTATAGCTTTATGAATATATAACTATATAATATCCTTCATAGCAATATTGTAAAATTTGCTATCCATAAATTTCCTTTTAAGTTAATTAGTAGATATTGCTATGTATCAAATAAAATCAAGAAAAAAAAAGTAATGTTGATTTAGAAGGGTTAATGTTTAATTGTTTGATCAATCTTATATACCTATATGTACTAATCTAAACTGATCTGATTATGAAAATATGTAATATAACCATTGTTAAATTTAAACAATAAAAATATTAAATAAAATAAAATAAAATTAATACCTAAAAAAATAAAATGATTATTTATACATCATGGTGGATACATTCTCATTCTGCATGCAAATTTCTTAATTCAGTGAGAATATTTAAACAAAATGCTTTGGTCATTCACACATGTATTGTGTTCCTATTATCACCAAAAAACAAATACTTTTTTGTTCAACTTTCAACAGTGTTCACAATATCAAGTGCCTGACTTCCAATAGAATGAAATCCTAATGGCTTTGCTTTTATTTCATAAACTACATGAAAAAAACTCAATTTTTTCACTTATATTCTACCTGCTATATTTAATGACCTTCATTTCTTCTGGCATCATTTAAATGTCTGTAACAGTCCTTTTCTCATAAAGCCACTATGTGAAGCACTTCAGATTTCAAATATGTTCACCGAAAAACTTGCAGTGAACATAAACATCATTAATTAGAATAATGAGCAATTTTCGCTTTCAATAAAAAGATGTCTCATATGTTGACGCATTAACATGCTCTCTGCAGCTGCTTGTGTAGCACTAAAATTACCTGTGGGTGAATCATGGGGTACTGCAAGTGTTAACAATGTTTGCCAGCTACATTTTTTTTTTTATCATCAACTATCTTGAGAAATGACAATCCAGTATTTAATTCTGCATTAAACATGCACTGTCACTTTTATCTCTCTTCTGCCAAAAGTAATTATTATAAAATGGAAATCATTGTAAAACAATATAAAACAGTGTGATTTGTTATTTGAAGCCACTGGAAGAATACAACAATTCTGGTAAGAGCTTCCAGATTCCTTTATGTTCCTTTATACTGTGGTAGACCCATTCATCCTCTATTTTCTTGCACGTTTCAGTTGCAGCTTTCTCAGACTTATAATCTCATTTAACTTCAATTTAAAAAGGTAGCAGCTCTCTAAATACAGTCACCTTCACTGTGCATGTCATCAACATATACATTTGGGAGGGGCACAATGCAACCACAGCACTCTGGCCCGAGACCCCCAAATACATGTCTTTATTACATGCAGAATGAATTCATTTGATCCCAATTGCCCAGGATTTAGTTCATTCAAATGAACTCTAAATACAAAATCTCATCTGTATTGAATATGCTGGGGCTCGAAGTGTGATTCATCTTGAGGTAAAATTCTCCTTTCACTGCATACAGAAATATAAATAAAAAGCGAACTTAAAAAATAGGTAATTTTTTAGGCGCTTAGGGAGATAGGCATTTTGGAGTCAGGAAGGGGACCAAGAGATAGAGAGACAGGGAAAAGATAGGAAAGGAGGATAAAAAAAGAATTGGGCTGTGTCATATGCATGCATCACCAAGTGCTAGGTGTTGCCAACATGGACTAGTAAAAAACAAAACTTGAGAAACAAAGTGCCTTTAAGCAGAGGCAAGCATGAGCCGGGCTCTAGCAAGTCAGCAAGACCCTATACCCAAAACTAAACAAACACATAAGGGAACTTGTGCATGGTGGCACATGCCTATAAACCCAGCACTGAAGGGACTGAGCCGGAGGACCACCCTGAGTTCAAGATCAGCCTGGGCTTCGCAGTAGGACCATGTCTCAGGCAAACAAATAAAGAACTGAGGATAGGGCTATGACAATGTGGGTTAGAAGGCTTTCAAATTCCCCTATCCTCACAAGGAGGTAAATGGCTCAAAAGCAGAGCATGGCCACCTTGTCCATCATGCAGTTGGTGAAAAGGTTCATAGTGTCCTAGTGCTTTGCTAATTTATAAGTACAATGAATTCTCGATTGGATCCCATTGTGTTCACTGGATCAGACACTATTTTATTGCTTATTGATCATTTTAGTACTTAATTCTTCAGTTGGTGAATATTGCAATATGTCCCTGTATAAATGTAGCGCATATCATACATGTGGTGTGCTCAGAAATATAGTTGAAGTCCATAATTGTTTTTGTGGGCTAAACCAGATTATATTAGATTAAATCTAATTAATTAAATTCAGTCACACCTATGAAAAAAAGATTGTATTGCTTTATTCTAATGTTTTCATTGAAAATTAGTGTTGCATCAGTAAGAGTATCAGTTTGAAGTTGCAATACAACAAAAGCACTTTTATTTCCTGAAACTCCTCTTCCTTATGCTTGGGCTTTGAGGAATATATTTTTGTAAGATCACTTTGTAGGCAAGAATAACTGTTCCAAGTTACTATTTAAAAGAAATGAGTTCGTATCAGATCCGTTTTTTCTTTTAAGTATAGTATTCCTTTTATTATAGAATCATGGTGGTCAATAAATAATGTATTCTAAGGTAGAAACAATAACAAATGGCTTCTTATAAAATGCTGCTCACAGCCGGGTGTAGTGGCGCACGCCTGTAATCCCAGCACTTGGGAGGCTGAGGCAGGAGGATTGGTGCGAGTTCGAGACCAGCCTGGGCTACAAAAGTGAGCTCAAGGCCAGCCTGAGGTGCATAGTGAGACCCTGTCTCAAAAAGTCAAAAAAAAAATGCTGCTCATTTTATAATGAAGAATATTCCTTATAGGTACATGAATCACTTGATGGCATAAACTCTGTAACATTATATGTTTTTAAGGCTTATTAGCAGTATTTCCTGACAATGTTAGAAAGTTTTCAAGTGGCTAGTCAAATATTTTAAAACTTCATATTTTACTCATATAAATTTACTGAAATCTGAACTCAGTTGATGTTTGTATCCAGATGATAAATATCTCCATTTTTTAGTAAAAATCTAACGTAAAACAATCATGTAATGTAGCTCTGTGGGACATTATAGTTTTTTTCCCATATCAACCTATTAGAATACTTAAAATATTCCCCAAACACATTCTTCTTTAATAAGTCAACAAGATATTTATTTCCAAGTTGTAGTGAACACCAGAAAATTGCAATAGATGAATCTGTTTTTCAGTGCTCTTTTTCACAACTCTAAGAGATGTGGTATGAAGATATGAACTCTAGTAGATATTTTGTATTATCCAGATAAATAACTTAATGATGTTAGCTCATGCAGATAAAGCATCATCTACTAGTTGGAAGTAGTTTGTGTTAGATTTTCCTATGATTTCCAATATTGTTTCCCTAATAATGAAATAAATTGAAAAAGAGATACTCAGTTAATTATTTTAAAGTGCATGTACATTTAATCTCCCATATTTTTTTCATTCAAAAGCCATGGCTCTAATATGTCTTGGCTTCTACTATGCCTAACTTCTCTCACCCTGTATCAGAGCCTTCAGTTGAAGTGAATCACGGGCCACGAAGACATCTTCAGGTGCATCGTGGCGACAAGGGAGCGTCAATGATTCATACAGTAGGAAACAGTTTAAAGCAGCAGAATCTACCTGAGGCCATTTGCAGCACTTCTGCTGAAAATTTTCCCTTTATTTTGATAAGGAAATGCTTTGCTTAATTCCAGTATAGAGCTGCTTACTTAAAAAAAATACATGGAGAAAATACAGAAGCAAATAGAATAGAATTCTTTACCGTAAGCAAGTTATTATGATTGTCTCCCTCAGCCTCCTGGCTGCCAGAACACAAGCCTTTTGAAGGGAGAAATCTAATTATGCCCAAAACATACATTTCTGCTAAATGAGTAAATTATCTTCATAATACTTGTCATATTCAGATAGATTTATCAAGGGATTTTTGGATTAAGTTCCCTTCCCCTGACACAATGGGCAAGAGTAATCTTAACATCAACTGAAATTTTATCTGGAGAGATGAGAGAAATCTATGACACTCCTAGGACAGTTATCATTGCTGAACTGAGAGACAGCAACGGATGTTAGCTCTGAGTAAAGCACTTAACAGTGGAGTGACTCGTTTCTAATCCCACTTCTGGGTTTTATTAGCTCTGTGACCTTGAACAACATTTATTAGCTGCTTAAATTTCAGGCTTCTCCTCTTTATATTGAGCATAACAATCACTACTTCACAGGGCTGTCACAGGACTGCATCAGATAATGCTTAGGAAACAGAGCATGCAGCAAGAGGCATGCCATTTAGTTAGCACTGTGTGCCTATTCTGAGCTAATGAATACAGTCCCAAGAAGTAATTAGAAAGCAGACCTTTGAGCTGAGAGTAAAACTTGATTTGGCATATGTGCTCAAAGAGCTCTAAATGAATAATCTCAACTTCCAAGTTTTGCTTAACCTTTACAAGAATTTATGATATACCTCTACCAATTACTTTTACATTTTCATTACAAGTCCATAAAAATCATGAATGTCATGCATGTATATTTATTTCCTGTATATGGAAATCAAGGAAAAACATGACGAATTCCAAATCTAGAAGGTATATTCATTTTCTACTGCTGCATGACACATTATCACAAATTTAACAATTTAAGCAGAACCATTTATTAGCTCATCATTATATTTACAAACATCAAGTTAGGTAATAAATACTCATTTATTACCTCCTGGCTCTATGTCTCAAAAGTTCAAACATGTTTTACCCAGCTCTCTGCTTAGGGTCTGTTTTTAGCTTTTACAACAGAATACCCAAGATTGAATAATTTACGAAGAGCAGAGAGTCATCATTTGTAGTTGAATCACCCTGGAGGTTCCAAATCAAGGAATCTGACTCTGTTGTGTGACTAAAACTGGAAAGGCAAGAAAGCAAAGGTTTGAGAAAGAGAAGGGGGTTGAACTCACCCCTTCATCAGAAAGTCATCGCTAAGACTGCCAACTCAGACCCATGTAATGATTTCGATCCATCCTGGGGACAGAGTTTGTAAAGTCTCATCACCTCTTAAAAGTGCTACTTCTCAACAACACTGTAGCTTCAGGGATTAATTTCAATACACGGATTTTGGATGAAACTGGAGTTAGAATAATGCCTCCAAAGGCCAGAGTCAGATTGTTAGAGGGCTGGGTACTCACTGGGAGGCTCTAAAGACTCCACTTTGATGTTTGTTGAAATTTCAGGCAGAATTCAGTTTATTACCATTGCACAACCAACCCCTTTCCTAAGCTCTAACTCAGGCATTACTTTTGGCTGCTGGGTGTCACTTTCTAGGCTTTGCACGTGCTCCGATCCAAGGCTCATGGTCTCATGCTTCAAATCTCCCTTGCTCTCTTCAGGAGAAACTTTGTCCTATAAGACTTGGTAACTACATTAGAGCCATATCCATTCTGATTATTTCGAAGTCGCCTAGCCAGTAACCTAAGTGACAACACCTTTTTTCCCCTTTAATAACACTTGTGATATCGGAGTCAATGAACAGAGAACTACTTTACAATGCTCCCTACAACAGAGAAATGGAAACAGCCCTTGGACAGAGGTACAAGAGAGATTAGGAGTTCTACACCTTTGCAAAACATCATTTTTCATGAATATACTGACCTTAAGAAGTCACAGCAGTGGGTCATGGCTGACATTTGCCTAATCTTTTCTACCAATTGTTAAGTGGTCTGATGCAAAATATATTTCACAGACAAGTCTCTCCATTGTGAGAAGAAAATCCAGAGCTCCATAAGAGCAGGTGACCATTACTGAATATTTCACATGCTCACTGTTGAGTCATGATTTCATCAGGCTGCAGCACCATGAACATAAATAAGTGTTCAATAAAATTGGAGAAGCAGGTTGCCGGAAACAAAATTGAGAAGTGTACTGTGGGCAGAGGAAAATAAACCTTAAGATGTTACTTTCATGATATTGTAAAAACATTGTAGCTCTTGAGTGTGGTTTTTATAGCCATGTAAGAGGATAGATCTCTAAAGCTGTCACAAAGAATTCCTTGAAAATAACTGATTATGACATGACTAATGTTTGCCACTGAAACCTCAGGAAAAAAATTCAAAAGTGAAGTTCCCAGAAACTTCATTCACCCATCATTCATTTTTCCTAGGTTGGGGGCAGAGGAGAGGGAAAATGGGAAATTTATTTAAACTTTGACATTAAAGGTAACTTCAGCTGTTACAAAATGAACACATCCATGCAGCTGATTTCCAAATCAATGGCTAGGACATTGCTTACATTACAGAGTGCCACTGCTCCAGCCTTTGTCTGCTCTCAGCCCCCAGCTCTGCCCCTGGCTAACTCTTGTTGACATCAAGTACCCTTGATTCATTTTGCATTGTTTTCAAAGTTTTATAGGTAGATTTTAAAAATACATAATCACTTGTTCTTAGCTTTTTCAAAATTCAGTGCCTTATGATCAAGAGTAAGAATAGCTTGTTGTCAGTACTCATTAGCATTCAGTAGGCTGAACTCCTCACAATTCACTGTCATTTCAATATTTGGGTTGTTTCAAGAGTTTGGCCATTAAGAGTTATACTGTTGCAAATATTGGCACACACACTCATATAGACCCGTTACCCTTGCCTACCCCATTATGTTTGGCATACACCTAAGAGAGTTTCAGGGTTCTGTCAGAATGTTTCCCCAAACTCTCAAGCGCATAAAGCCTGATTTGATCCAGAGCACTCTTCATCGGGATTAGTCCACTCATGAGTGCATAGCTATGTGGATGAGGCGGGGCCTAGACAGAGAGGTGGGTCTCTTAGAATCACCGGGACAGCTTCCTCCCAGCCTTGTTTTTGCACTGTGTTACCTGAGCACCAGGACATCAGCAACCTTCTTCCGCCAGAGCCTCCCACCAGCCTCTTCTTGCCCCTGAGCCAGCTGACTATGAGCTGAGTTGCCCAAAATATGAGTAAAAAAAAAAAAAAAACAAACTCTTTTACTCCTTTAAGTTGTGGGGCTCAGGTATTTTGTCCTAATGACCAGCAACTAAAACAGAAAGAAATCATAGTGAAAGCCCATGTCTTAGTTACTTTTCTCTCATTGCTGAAACAAAATATCTGACATGCAAAGTTGAACGGAGAGAGGTTTAGTTAGCTCTCCGTTTGTAGAGGCTTCAGCCCATAATCTTGCTGCAAGGCAGAGTGGCTTGGCAGAGGGGCAGTGTAGGACAAAACCAGTTTACGGCAAGAAGACAGCAAAAGCAAGCAAGGAAGGGAGAGGGCAAGCTGCTTTCTGTCTTTTAGACAGTGTCTAGGCTACTGGCATTAGGGAAATGTCAAACAAATAGGTGGAATGATTTAGAAATCACCCATCCTTAATCCTAGCACTGCACCATAAGGCAGTCCCGCAATCTGGCTTGAGCTATCTTAGAGAAAGCTCCACCTATGGCTCCATGAGGCTTTGTGTGGCCATCTAGACACAGGTATGACACACACATGTTCTATATTAGTAGGTGATGGCAAACTGCTTTCCAAAATGGTTGCATGGATACACACCCAGAATAGCAGTGTGAGAAGTTATCAGACACTTGATGCTATCAGTCTTCCTAATATTAGCAACTCTTTACATAGAGTGATACCCCTTATGGTTTTCTTTTGCACTTCCAAAATAATAAAAAAGACTATGACAAATAAAAGATTATGTACCTTAACAAACAATAATATGCTGGGCCTTGGGAGATAGCTCAGTACCTGGCAAGCACAAGGGCCCAGATGCCCAGTATTACATGCCACGCTGACCCTGGAACCCTGCATCAGCCCCTGAAACTGGGCATGACAGGTATGGCAGAACACACCTATAATCCCAGCGCTGGGGTGGGTGGGGGCTGAGGCAGGAGGAGCACTAGGAGTCCAAGCTGTGTAGGGAGATCCTGTACCAAATGAATAAATAAATAGATAAATACATTTTAAAAAGAATATGTTTACTGGATATTTGAATATCCTCATTTATAAATTGCTTAATTTATCATTGTGTGTTTTTATTGGTTTCTGTATGTTTTTAATGTTTAACTTGTGAGATTTCTTTATACAGTTTGGGTATGACTCATTTTGGATTATTTGTAATATAAGAATCATTATCTCTTATTCTTTGGCCTGTTTATTCACATTCTGTATTTCATCTATTAAAATATTTTATATTTTCACTCATTTTTTGTGCTTTTGGTCTACTTAGTGTTATTTTTGAACTGTTTATGGCATATAATGAGTTCCATTTCCACTTAGGGACTAAAAAGGAATAATATTGACTCTGTCCCAACTAAAAGGAAAAGCTTAATAATTAAGAAATTATGACATTTTCTTGAGCCCAGGTTAGATCTGGCGTTCCAAGTTGACTGAGTGAAGTAAATGACTGAGGCTAATGGAAGGTGCTGGAAGACAGGAAAGAGTCCAGGGTGAGGGGTGAGGGCCAACAGAGGAGAATGACGTTTATAGTAGGTTGTACCCACGTACCAATTCAGCAAAACAAACTGCACCATTATGTTACACATATGCCTTTAAAAATGTCCTACACCTTCAAAATTTCACATATGATCCTAATTGTGATATTGTAAATCATTATGATTAAAAGAAATTGTATGAAAAACGTACAATTTTTCCATCTATTATCTACTGTTATTCTTGCACAAATATTTCTGGCTTTTTTTTTCTCCCCAAATGCATATGAACCAGAATTATCTCAAAATATAAATCTTCAATTTATATTGAAAAAGCATTTAGGAAAAGAGCGAAACATTATTTAATGATAGCATTTTTAAAAACAAATCTTAAGTGATTTTGTGCACTATATGATGCAATTGTGTTAAAAAATAATATGCTTCTAATTTTAAGTTTCATTGGATGACTGGAATAGGGCAGTTAGTGGTTTCCATTTTGAGCTAACTATTTTAAGTGATGTGAGTCTAAGTTCTGGGTACTGTAAGAGAGATTTAAAGAAAATTCAAAGTCTAGCTATAGGATAAGAAAGCCTCTAGAAACATCATATATGAAATGATTAGAGAAATGTATAATGTTTGCCCTGAAGAGAAGATTCAGAGGGCACAGCACTGCATTCTCCAATTATCTGAAGAATTTTGATACAGAGGAATTAGAGTCTGTCTCCAAGAACATAAGGAGTAGAAATAGGATTTACTGGCATAAGCAGAGAGATTTCAGTTCAATACAAGAAACTGTGACCCTTATCTGCAGTGGCTTGGTATTCTTCCCATATGAAGTTGGCTTCATTACAACACTCTACATACATCTATGAATAGGCTGGCACTGGATGGGAATTTGCAAACAGGATTATGGGTTTGAAACACTGTTAGAGATTGCAACCCACAAAGGCTAGTTTTGCAGTCTTCGCTAAGGGATGAAAAGAGGATTGAAATTATTGGTTTCACCCTTTTTTAATTTTCCATTGTTTCACTAGGTGTGAGCTGTCCTCTTCCACCTAGTAATACTAAGATCAGTAAGATAAGACTAAGACTAACCTAAGACTAAATCTTCTAAGTCTTAATACTTTCCATGGCAAGATACTTCTTAGCATAAGATTACCTCTACCCTCTGAGTTAGCCCATAACCCTCTAATCAGGGATTTAATGCCAAGGTTCTACCTGACCGATAGCCTTTTGTTCCTTGTGAACAAGTGAACATCTCAAACTCCCACTCTTCTGCTGTTTTATCTCTCCTCTTTTTTTTTTTCCTTTCTCTCACCCCATGTGCCATAACACCTGGCAAGAGATTGGAGGCTTACTTCAGGAGTCTCTGATAAGGTCCACTTTTGACATATGAGGCACATAGGCTTTCCCTGGGGTAGAATTAGTACCATACTTACTACAGGATGCTCTTTAGTGAGTTAGCTGTCTTAGAAAAGTATACAGAGCTTCAGCTTGAGGCCACGTTACTCCAAGTCTAGAATGACAGGGCAGCATTTGCATAGATTGAGTTGTGGCAGTCAACATTCCTTGAAAAAAAAAACAACAACATGAATCAGTATGAGTTTCTAGGCCCTGTATCTATGATAAAATGTGCTTCTTTGGTTTCTAACTGAAATCAGGACTGGCCAAAGATGAGTTAGCCTATTTCAGAAGTAGGAACTCTGTTCCAAAAGTGAATATGGCTTGTCCACACATTACAGAGACATGCTCGTGAGGTTCTAGGATCAAAAACCTGGGATTATTTTAAGGTTGGGTGCAAATTCAGGTCTTACTCTTTATTAAGTATATGGGCTTGCTTAGATATAGCACTTTCAAGGACAGAGAATATTAAATCTGTCTTTGGCACAATCGTAATACTGAGATAATAGGATTCAAATAATACATTACTGTACATAAAACACATTACATGGCGTCTAGAATTATATCAAGCATACAATAAAACTAATTTTCTCCTCCTTTCTTTAGTTAACAAAGTGTTAAATAGGTCGGGGACAGTTAGTGATCAGATGGACTTCATAACACAATGGATAGTCCAGACTTTTATAGTCCCCCAAATAATTTTTGTTGAAGGCAATTTATAGCCAAAAAGAAGAGGAAGAGGCAGAGAGGAAAGGAAGAATGAAGGGAGGGAGGGAAGGAGAGAGAGAGAGAGAGAGAGAGAGAGACTAATTAGTTCACATTTTTCTGAGAAAATCAACATGTTAATAGTAATAGTTTTACACAGAGTGGAAAAAGGCCCTCACCACTAACCACATACTATACCATAACAAAATTCTTAAAGACACCCTGCTTTGTCCATAAGCACACAAAATTCCACTCTACATTCTTCCTTTCTTTATGCTACGTTTTTGTTATCAACAAAACTCATGTTGAGGCTTAGATCCTCAAAGAAATAGTGTTAAGACATTAGCCTTAATAGGCTAATGATGGTACAGTCTTGGGAACAGAGCTCTTATGAATATGTGAGTATCCTCTCTAATTTAGGAATGAGTTACCACTTTCATGATACTGGATTAACTACTTATAAAGAGGGTCATTATGAGAAAACTTCATGTAATGGTTGATAGACTGTGTTAACTTGAAAAGTTTAGAAGCTTAACTAAGTGACTCAGAAGTTGTGGGATATAGAGGACATATCAAATGGTGGCAATTTATGGTCTAGGATGTGATGTTGATTGATTATGTCAATCTAAGAACTTTAGAAGTTTAAAGAAAACATAATCCTTTCAAAGACAGAGTATATTTAATACATCATTTGGCACAATCATAATACTGAAATAAAAGGATTCAAACAACGGATTAATATATGTAAAACACATTACATAATATAATCTATATAATATATATATATATATATATATATATATATATATATATATATATCTCCAGCATCCTCACTTTGTAAACATCATGAGCCTGTGCAAGAGGAGTACACAGAGGTTCCAGCCCAGACCCGAATCCCAGCCGGTAGCAGAGCCCGCGCTTCCACCGCGGGTAAGCTGCCTGCGCCCCTCTGCCCCGCCTCTGCATTCCTGCGACTAACTTCCTGTTCCAGTCCCGACCCAAGTCCCAGCCAGTAGCAGAGCCTGCACGCCAGCTGGGTCAGAATCCTTGGCCCGCCTTCCCCTCCCCTGCTCCCCTCACCTTTTTTTTTTTTGAACCCCTCCAGCCC